>PVKY010010840.1:0-12379 GCA_004027775.1 Bradypus variegatus
TGAAAGGAACATTCTTTAATTTGAACTTACTTATGAAATATTCACATCATCATTTTCATAAGGGAAGTAAAAACTTCAACAGACAATGGTCCATGGGCCTAGCAACTTGCTTTGCATTAGCAGAGGCTCAGTTACTTCTAAGTTACATGGAAACAGCTCTGATTTACAAGGCAGTGGCTTTATGTATATCAAGTCCCAAATGCCGTTTAATGTCGCCTTTCTTCTTAAGAAAGGGCATTTCCTTTCATTCTCCGGAGCTCTTCAAGTTGTCGCCTACCTCATCCACCTAAGGGCACACTTCTCTCAACTCAGTTCCAAAACTCTGCATTCCTTTAGTCAACTTAAAAGAAAAAACAAAACTTACCCTTCCTCCCACTCCAAGCATTCCTGAAAAATACTTGCCAGTAGAATTAAACTTCAAAAACCTCAGTTACCACCTAACAGATGAGATTCTGCAAGATTCCCACAGGAGGAAAAAGACAGCACTCTTCTTTAAGCTTCATTTATAAACATATCAATTCATTAACAATTAATAAAGACTTTACTCCATAATTTCATACCGTTCATTTCTTTTCCATGTTCTCTTTCCATCTTTGTCCATATGAATTTGTACACTTCATATGCCAATATTTATACACTTGAATTATTAAAGTAATGCATGCTCATTACACAAGATTTAAAAAGATTCAAACATTATGGAAATAGATTATACAGAAAAGGACTATCTTCTTTAACACTATACCCAAAAACCTCTAATACTTTTAAACTGATCCAGGCATCTTACTTCCTGCTAACCTGTAATGATGTGACTTTTCTACTCTCCCTTCCTCTCTTACAGCTCTCATCGAGTCTTTGGGGTTACAGCCCAACTCCTAACAGGGGCTAGGAACCTGCAACCTTGTTATGATCAGAGGCAACAGAGTCAGTGTGCACTTACTGTCAATTATTTAAGTGAGGATAACAACCCTGGCTACTCCCTATCTGCTTCACTTAAAGGTTCATGAGGTTTTGTGAGCATCTTGAAAATAAAGTGCACTAAAAACAACATCATAGCTTGCCAAAAAAAAAAAAGTTCTTGATACTGCCAATGATGAGTAGGCGCATTCCAAAAACCATCCTTCCCACCACTGCGGTAGCTGACTATTGGCACCTGTCCAATAGTGTCAGTGCTAACATTAAATGATAATTTTATTCCAGAGCTCAAGTGCTGCATTTCTAATAAAGGGTGGGAGACAGGAGACAGGGACATGGGGAAGTCTTGCCATAATTTCACCTGGGTCCCAGCAGCCAAGGTATAGATACTGTTTCAGTTTCCTTGGTTGCTCAAACAAATACCATAACAAGGGTTGGCTTAAATAATGCGAATTTATTGGCTCACAGTTTTGAGGCTGGAATAAAGTCCAAATCAAGGCATCATCAAGGTGAAACTTTCTTCCCAAAGACTGGCATTCTGGGGCTGGCTGGCAGCGATCCTTGGTCCTTGGTTCCTCTGTCACATGGCAGTGCACGTGGCTTTTCTGGGCTTCTCTCCTCTCCTTTCAGGTTCCCTTGATTTCGGTTTCTGGCTCCTCCCACTGTGGTTTTCTCTCTCTCTGTCTGAATTTCATTCTGCTTTTAAAGGACTCCAGTGGTAGGATAAAGACCCACCCCAACGGGGTTAGCCCACACCTTAACTGGAAGTAGCCTCATCAAAAGGTCCTACTTACAATGGGTTCGCACTCATGGGAATGGATTAAGTTTAAGAACATGTTTTTCTGGGGTTCATAGCTCCAAACCACTATAGACGACCTTCTCCACAATCCCTGTAGAGGCTTGATTCTCAGATTGTCTGCACACCCAAAAGCAAAAAATCTCCCTTCGGAAGATGCTATAAAATGGTTTCAAACATCCAATGTTCTATATCCATATCTAATCGTTACCTTACTCTTACCCAGACCGGCAGGGACACAGACAGTTAACTTCATGACAACCATTCTATCAACAAACAAAAACTAAAAGACCAAAAACAGAAGGGCATTCAACAAAGCAGTATGAGTCCAGACTTAGTGAAGCACAAAAAAAAGCCTGCTTCTTCAGCTCTAAATGGGTCCCCCTCCTCTGATGGCTACATCACAGACCTCCCAACCAGGAAGAGAAAGACCCAAGGGGTGCATTCTACCACAACCCCCTCATTTTACAGGTGGGAAAACTGAGGCCCAGAGACGTGACCTGATGTTCCCAAGGTCACAGAGTAGATTAAAGTAGCAGAGGAGCTGGGCCCTAACCCAGCCCAGAAGGCAAATCTTCCAAGTTCCTGTTTGGTGGTCTTTCCACAATATCCCACCAGATCCAAAGCCAAAGTCTGTACTCCACCTCTTGACAAACCACTTCAACTGACATAAGTGCCATCAACACATTTCAAAATATGGAATGTACACAAATAACATATTAAAATAAAAATGGAGGGTCTGGATTTATCTTCCTTATATTTAATTTTATTTGTTGGTAGTACAACACTGTTAGAAAATAAACACAAAAGAGTTTTTAAATCTGGATGGAATCTTTTTAAAAACATTCAAATCATTGTAAAGACATGCTGATTCAATCAAATCTAATTCTAAACAGCAAATCAAAATTTACAAGAGAATGCTTACTGAATAATAATGGAACCAGTTGAAGATATTCTCATATGAGATAAAACTTTAAAGTTCTATTGTTGTGCAATCAAAGGAGCATCCACCCCTGGTTTCTTTGGGAAGCTGACAATTATTACAAAGATGCTGCCAGTATAAGACAGTCTATGTAAGCAGGTGAATATCAGACAGCATTGAGTAAATGCTAGTTTCCTAACCCCAAGACTGGAAAAGTAAGTGTCTCTCATATAAACTAGTAAGGTAGATAATACCTTCTTATAATACTTTCTAATTATTCTAATATTCTAGTATTAGATTATTCTAATATTCTAATATTAGGGCAAGACTTTCAGTATTAATTCCTATTGTAACAGAAAAGAAATAATTCCATGTTTGTTATTGCGTCTTTGATGGCAGGAAAAGAAGTCATCAAAAAATTGAAACATGTCACTAAAAGAGTAGTTGTTTAGAAATATCTTATCTTTAAATATTGTGGATTCTTGCAATATTTAATAGTCTTTTCCTAAATAATTTTACAGTAGATATTCATATTATTCCAGTAAGTGTAAGCTCAGGCTTTTCAACTACCACTTTATCAAAGTTTCAGAAAGCAGGTTCATGCTCTTTCCTTACAGTGAGTTACTCAGTTAAAAATATCCACTGGAAGAGAGAATAAAAGTACACAACACGAACACCTTCCTTGTAAAAGGATCTCAACTTTAGTCCTTCTGCAAAGACCCTGAGCAGATACAATATATATAGATATATATTGTAGCCCCAGTATATGAAGACCCTGAGTGATTTTCGAGGTCATACAGTATAACCTGATGAAAAATGGCTAGCAAAACAAATCTTGCTTTTCCTTCCTGCTATTCCAAGAGCCTGCTGTACTCTACTGCCACCTGTGTTCTCTCAGCATTTCCCCCAGCTTAGAGGTTCCCCATGCTCTGTGAACAAATGTCATCCTTTCAAAACAGTATCATTTCTAGGATTTGGCAAGTTATGATAAACAATTATTGAATAAATAATGCTTTCCGGCTACAAATTGAAACCACAACAAGGCTGCTACCTAAATTCATGAAGAAATCTTGCTTCAAATATTCTATTCCTGAAAGGCCAGCTACATGAATTCAGACATCCAATTACCATGGCAATGTAAGGACAAGATTTAAAATACTAACCCTAATGGCATGGGGCGGGGGGCAGGGAGAAAGAAAAGAAAGAATTTTAAAAGAATAAAATCCAGAAACAACAGGTCGAGATGCCAATGTTTGCTGCTGTTGTTTTTAAACAGTGAAATATTAAAACGAATTAACAAACCAATGTCAACCTCACAAAGTTTCCTCAATTCTTGGAATTCAAACACCACTGCTAGCATCATTTATGATAATCCTTAAGGCATTTCACCTAAGGCATCAGCCCACAATGGAAAAACCACTGACTGAGGGTCTTCTTAGAGAAAACTGTCCCTTCCGAGGGCCCAGTTTGTGGAGGTTTCCAAAACTGACCTTATTCTCCTGTCAATTTTGGTCCTCTCCAACCACACCATCAATCCAAAAACGTTTGTGGCAGTCATTGCTCGAAAGCTGTGCAGAACTTGACTACTAAACAGTCAAAACTCTAAATCTGATTTCTCGAGAAATTTTTTTTAATTTCAAGTATCACCCTCCCTTTGCTCCTCACCCCTTGGTTCTAGATCTCTTCACCGACGTCGAGACCACCTTTCACTGTTTCTATGGGAGTCCGCAACCCTCCCTTCGTCCAGCTGTTTTTCATGGCACAAATGTCACTGCTAGCGCTCAACCCTCCACTCCTCCCCGGCGGGCAGCTGAGAGTCATTCCAGACCTAGTAGCCAGCTTCCCTGATTCGGACCCCTTAGCACAGCCATTTTCTAATTCAAGCTCTCTCTGTGCCTCCGACGGGAAAAATGAACTTTTCCCCTTTCATCTAGCAGCGGCTTGTCTTCTAACCCCCAGGAAGCCAGCATCGTCTCCAACTCCCCGGCAGGAGAGCGCTGCAGCCCCGGAAGGGAGCCCAGCCGCACGGCGGAGGCCGGTGCCAAGGAAAGGGGGTGTGCGCTCTCGCCCGCCGGCGCCTAACCTCACTTTTCCCCTCCGCAGTCCCCACCCGGGCCTACCCCCTCCCGTCTCCCACACCCCAGGCCCTACCAAGCCCGGGATGCTGAGGAAGAGGAAGCGCCGGGGAGCACGAAGGATAGAAGTCCAAGAGTGAACCCGCAGTCGCTGTACCACCCGACTCTGCGACGCGGGCGCACGGGACTCGCAGCGGACGGCAGCTGCAGATGCGGTGGCAGCTGCTGCAGCTGTGGCCGCACAGCCCTCGGGCAGGGAGAAGAGGAGCAGCCACCGGGGATACGCGCAGCCACTCGCCCTCACGCTGCTGCCGCTGCCCGAGTCTCAACCCGGCACTCCAGGGCCGCTCCCAGGGCCCAGGGCAAAAGGAAGGAAGAAAGCAGGGCTCACCAGCGGTGCGCGCAGCGCTCGCCTCGGCCCCGGCGCCCGGCGGCTCTCCTCTAGTCTCGCCCTTCCCGGAGCCCCAGAATCAGCTGCGGGTGCAACGCACGAGCTTCCTACTTGAGACCTGAACGGGCTCCGGCGACTGAGCATGCCCAGTGCCGCTCCACGAGTCCCGAGCAAGGAGCGCTGCCGGCAAGACTCCACTTCTCCAGGCTTTGGCAGCGGCTGCGCAAGGCGAGGCCGGAGGGGCCCGGCGGGGCGGGGGCCGAACGCGAGAAAGGCGGGGCCGGGGGCGGGGGCCGGGAGGAACTGGGGCGGGCTGCGCTCCTAGTGCGACCCCTGGAGGTGAAGGCTGGAGGGCCTCCTAGACGCGCGGTCCACCAATCGCTTCGGAAGGCCGCCGGGAGGCAGTGGGCGCCAGGGTGCGGAGCCCCAAAGACGAGGGGTGGGGGGGAAAGGGTGGGAGACGAGGCGGGGGGAGAGGCGTGAGGGTACAGCCAGGGTTTCCTCTCCATGTAGCCTGGCGTCTGTCTGGACCAAAGGCAGTTGGGTAATCTTAGCCCTGGCTAGTCTCTTCTCCCACATCTCTGCATTCCTTTACAATGGGAAAATATCCCCAGAAAAGGGCTGCCCACACCCACCCAGGCTAACTGCTATTTATAGGCGAGACCTTCTCTTTCCTTCTGCCTCCTCCTCCCCAACCAAATTCATATGCCACACACATACACACACCATTTGTCAATCCGAAAATCACAGAAAGATCACATCAAAAGAAGAAATTCACCTGCAGGAAAGGGAAAGCATAATTTCCCCTGTAACCCAGGAAAACTGTCTATAACTCGAACTGAAGGATGGCAAGCAGGACTCTCATAAGAGTGGATACTTGGTAAGTGATAATTGGTGTTTTGCCCCAGACAACCGGGACAATGAATGACATCCCCAAAGCACCCATCCTTAGGGGTTGCTCTTCAAAACCAGTGCAGTGGTTCTCAACCTTGAGCCTGAATCGGAATCACTTTGGAGAGCTTGCTGAGACATACTGCTGGAGCCAGCTTTCGGAGTTTCTGAGTAGGTAGGTCTGTAGAGAGGCCCAAGAGTCTGTCTGTCTAACAAGTTCCCAGGCAATGCTGATGGACCACACTACTCTACACATGCACACACACAGCCCTATTAGATTCTCCTGCAGGAAGATTATTCCCTTGCGCAAACATACAGAAACTCACAGAGCCTCAAATACTCAACTCACATCCCACACTTATTTTTCCTGTAAGGACTCTATGTAGTGGTGGTGGGCATTACTTTATTCCTTCACACATCATGAAATGAGGATCCACAAGGTGCCTGGCCTTGGGCTATGCCTGCGGATAGAGGTGAATAGAAAACCCCAGGGAGAACCTTCAAATAATCACTCAGAATCTTCATTTCAAACAAGGAGAGGGCTAGAAGAGAAGAGTACAGGGTCCTAAAGAGTATATAATGGGGACTCTGATGGAGTCTCGGAATAGGGTTAAAAGGAATGAGGGGTGGAAACAAGCAGCCTTGAGAATGGGGGTTTCTGGCTTTTGCACCCCTGTAACCTTTCCCTTTTAGTAATTATTTTTCTTAGACCCTGATGGAGGCCAACAAGCATAAGCATGTCTCTCCTTTCTGCTAAACCAGAGAGAAAAAAAAAATTGCCACTGAGGAATCCCTACAAATCCATAAGCGCTCTGCTTGGGGCTGCCTCTGCACCCCAAGATTCGCCTATCAAGACAACTGCACCATGGACGGGGAGGGGGGCGCCCCAATTTAGCCCACTTTGGGGAAGTGCGGGCTCTGTAAGCAAGAAAACCTTTTGATTTCTTATCTACGTCCTTCTGACCAGAGAGGCGAGGGTAATAGACCAGGTCCACCTCTCGCGTCAGTAGCGGAGACGGAACCGGTCCCCGGTCTCCAGCCTTCCAGGTTTGTCCTCTTTCCACGCCACTCTGCTCCATCGGACCCCATAACTCCGCGTAGCCAGGAAGGAGCCCCGCCCTGCACCCCCTGAGTATCGGGGGTCTCGGACCTTAAGTGGCGCCTGCCCCTCCACGCTCCATCTCTTCGCGACCGCGACGAAAACCCGCGGTGGAGTCGTCAGTGGCAGGGCGGGGCGACGCGCAGGCGCAGTAGCTGCCAGGTTGGGCCGAAGAGGCGCCGGGTTCCACACCTGATGCAATCAGCCTTCCGGAAACGGTCGGGCCACTGCGCTCACCCAGGAAACGCTTCCGCGCCCTCCGCCCGACTTCTGAGCTTCCTCGCCGCCCGACTTCGCCCCGGGCGGTGAGCGTCAGCGTCCCCGGGGGGGTGGGGAAAATCTGCCGGAGGAGTCGGGAAGTCTCCGCCTGGGGAAACAGTCCCTGGATGCCCTAATAGTGACTTGGAAACGGTCATTGAGCGTTCCTTGCCGGCAGGAGGAAATTCCCTTAATTATATATTTCCAGAGAGAACGAAGGAAGGGGGCTATTTAACCTTCCTTTGCTTCCTCCTTCGTCTGCCTCCCGACACACCTTTTCTTTCCCTTCCACTGAAAGGGATGTTTATAGTAATAGCAATTTTAAAGAGGCTGTCAGAGTGGTTAGGATTCTGGTTCCCTCGCCCTGTTGCTAAATAACGTGAAAACGTGAAAAGCACGTTAGCTCTGCTGCATAAATCCTCCCCGCGCACGCATTTTATAAATAATTGGTTTCTCTATACCTCATCATTTAAATTTATAAAGAAAATCATTTCTCATTTCACTATCTCATGCAAATTTGATATATATTGTGAGTGGGGTTTTTCCCTTTGTGCTGACTCATCCATGAATTGCTTTCCTAAGAAATGAGATATTCCAAGAGAATGCTTTCAAAAGCATGGAAGTAAATGCTGTGAACAGTAAATGAAATTAGCTCTATTAAATCCTTCAAGGCCAGAAGTCCTGCTAATCAGAAAAAAAATAAAGACAGATTAAAGGAATTTTCGTGGAAGAATATTTACAGATCATCTAGAATGAAGTCTAGATCAACCCTTGGTGTTTACAGACACGATGTAACTCTGGCTTAGAGAAGTAAATGACTTTTCCTTACTTAAAGGGTAAATAAGTGGCAGAACTTGTATTGAACTCAGGTTTCTTGACACCCCAATCTAGTGATAAAACTTTTCCTACAAACTACAGGACTGCAAGATTCTATTACAATACTGGTTTTCAATCCAAACGTTACAAAGTACAAAATCTATGGCAACAATTACTTGTTCTTGTTTCTGAAGTTACTAGTCTTTAAACAGTGCTTGATCAACAACCTATCCAACCACTTTTAAGATAACCAAAAACTACCCATTAAACATTTCAATTAAAGTGCTATGAAATTCTGCAGAACCACAGACAGAGAAATATTTTCTTGTGTCACTAGAGCCTCTATAGTATTTTTGTTTGATCATGTGGTGCTTCAAATGTTTGAAGTTAAACTAAGAATTTTAATGATCACTATAATTTTGGAGTTATGGTTTGCCTCTGTACTGAATTAAAATAAATGTACAAAATGGAAATCAAAGTGAAATACAAAAATAAATACAAAATTCATGACTGCAATAAGATAATAACCAAATAACTTTTAAGAACTGTATCTTCTTATCTTAATGATTATGTATTTCTTTTTGGAGTGTCCTAACATTTAGTGATCTGGGAGAATATCTTTTGCTTAAGCACAAATAGAATCAAGTAAATGTCAAAATACAGAGAAGCGAAGTTCAAACAGATCACAACAAGGTACAGTTACAGAATAGCTAGCTTTTATTGAGTACTTAGCAATGTGCCAGATATTGGCTAAGCATTTTACATGGGTCATTTAACTTAATCCTCACAACCACTGTACGAGGTAGGTACTATTGTTATCCTGTTCTACAAATAGGGAAACTGAGGCCTGGGAATGTGAAGTAACTACACTGAGTCGTTAACTCAAGGCTTAACACATTCAGTGGCAGACCTAGGATTGAACCCAAGCAATTTGCCTGGAGCTTGAGCTCAAAAAATACTCTACACAGAAAAATGTAAACACAGAGAAAATGGTTAAGATTTTAGTCTCATTTGAGAAAGGAAATGTAAATAAGGTTGCACTTAATCATCTTCCAAAGATAAGAGTTGGTAAAATAAGTTTGTTGTCCATAGTTGGAATAAACATTTTCCTAATTAATGAATTAGGGATCAGCCTTACTGTTTTAGTTTCCCACACTGCTTAAAGCAAGTACCATGAAATTGTTCCACTTGAACAATGGGAATTTATTAGCTTACAGTTTTGAGGCCAAGAAAATGTATAAATCAAGGCATCATCGAGGTGATACTTTCTTCCCAAAGACCTACTGCCACCAATCTTTGGTGCTTCTGCCACCTGGCAAGGCACATGGTCTCCTGGTGTCTCCCCTTCTTTTCTGGGTGTCACTGATTTCAGCTTCTTGCATCTGTAGCATTCTCCTCTCCTCCTCTTCTCTTCTCTTCCCTTCCCTTCCCTTCCCTTCTCCTCTCCTCTCCTCTCTTCTCTCTTTTCTCTTTCCCTTCCTCTGAATATTCCTTCCATTTATAAAGGGCTTCAGTAACAGGATTAAGATCCATTCTGACCCATCACCTTAAGGCCCATCACCTTAACTGTATTCACCTCACCAAAAGGTTCCACACCCACAGGACTTTAAGAACATGTCTTTCTGGGGTACATAGTGCTTTAAACTATTACACTTACCCATAGATATGAGGCAGATGATCAAAATACCTTGATTTTTTCAGCAAGGTATTTCCTTCTGATAAACTCACTGTGGCTGGCTGGGTTCATCTGTTCCTGAACTGTCCAATATGGTAGTCACTAGCCACATAGAACTATTTAAATTTAAATTAATTAAAATTAACTAGAATTCAGTTTCTCTGTTACACTAGCCATATTTCAAGCACCCAACAGCCATCCACATGTAGCTTGTGGTTACTGTATTGGACAGTGCAGTTATAAAATATTTCTATCACTGCAGAAAATTTTATTGTAGAGTGCTATTCAATTAAAAAGTCCTTCTCACGATAGCACAAGGCTTCAGTCTTTGCTCACACTGCACTAATCCTGGGATGATCATGTTTCCAGCTCTACCTTCTTCCCTGAGTTTCAGATCTACTTTTCCAAAATAAAATAAACAGAGGGTAGAATACCATCATGAAAAGAATGTAGGCTTTGGAGTAAAACCTTGTTTTGCATTCTAGGTCTTTTATTTACTAGCTATGTGACCTTGGAATGTTACTTACCCATTTAACCTTGCTTTTCTTATCTGTAAAATGAAGAAAGATCTTAATCTTTTTCATCTTGTGTTCATTTAGGATCTAATGAAATAAAACATGTAAAGCTTCTAGTATGCCTCACATAAGATGATTTCTTTCTTTCCATTCTTATTTCAATTAGTGACATAACCAATTACTCAGGTTTCCAAACTAGAAATCTCAGTCTTCTTCAATTCTTCCTTCCTCTTTGTTTTAATTTCCTAGCTGTCAAAACAAATACCATACAATGGGTTGTCTTAAGAACAGGAATTTATTGGTTTATGGTTTCAGAGACTTGCTTCCTCTCAGGGTCTATATCTTCTAGCTGGCCAGCAAACGTTGGGGTTCCTTAGCTTTTCCATCACATGACAATGCACATGGCGGCATCTTCTCCTTTCTCTTATGGGTTTCACTGACTTCCAGCTTCTAGCTGCTCCCTGTGGCTGCTATCTCTGTGGTCTTTTCTATAAGGCCTCCAGTAAAAGGATTAAGACCCATCCTGATTCACCTTAACTGAAGTCACCTCATCAAAAGTTCCCATTTACAATGGGTTCATACTCACAGGAGTGGATTAAGTTTAAGAACATGTTTTTCTGGGGCACAAAACTCCAAGCCACCACATTCCTCAACTACCCACATCAAATGACTTACCAAGCCCTGTTGCTCCCATTCAGGGATGTCTTTATAATCTGGCCCCTCCTCCCTGCCCCCACTCCCACTGTCCTCACTGGCTTTGCATGCACTATTTTAGCATCCTCCTAACTAACTTTGATGACACCCATTACTCCTAATCTAAGCCCTTCCTCCACACTGCTGCTTGAATGATGCTTTTAAAATAAGATGCTGAAGATGCCATTCCCCTCCCTTAAAATCTCTGATGACCTCCAGTTATTTAAAAATAAACTTGTAACTATTAAACCTAAGGACTCACATGACCCAATGCTCACTCCATTTCAAACCTATCTTTGGATTCCTCTACTACTGTTCTGCTTTGAAACTCTTATGTACTCCAGGAAAGACTATGCTCTTTTAGACAGTCTTGTAGGGGCAGAACTATTGTGGGTGAGATCTTTTGATCAGGTTGTTTCCATGGAGATGTGATCCACCCATATGTGAGTAAGAACTTTTGACTAGATTATTTCTATGGAGGCATGACCCCACCCATTCAAGATTGGGGTTTTCTGGTGTCCTCTATGAAAGGATAAAAGGCACAGACATTTTGAAGAGAGATGCTTAGAGAGAAAACACCCAGAGACACTTGGAGATGCAGACAGAAAGAAGTATGGAGATGCTAAGCTAGGAGATGAAGCCCAGAGTTTGCCCCACAGAAGCTAAGAGAGACCCCCAGATGCTCAGAGATAAATGCCCTGGGAGAACAAGCAAGGATGCGTAGGAGCTGAGACAGAGAAGTTAAGAGAGATAGAAACCCAGAGACATTTGGGAGAATGCCATTTTGAAACCAGAACCCAGGAGCAAAGGACCAGCAGACACTAGCCACGTGCCTTACAGGCTGACAGAGGCGTTCCAGACACCATCAGCCTTTCTTCAGTGAAGGTATCCTCTTTTTGATGCCTTAGTTTGGATACTTTTATGACCTTAGAAGTGCAAATTTGTAACCTAATAAATCCCTTTTATAGAAGCCAATCCATTTCTGGTATTTTTGCATAACAGCAACTTTAGCAAACTGGAACAATTGCCAACTCTCCTTTCAGCCACCCTTCCCGCTATCTCATCACTCTCCCTGCACACCTCTCCCCCAGCAACCTATGTTCTAACTCTGAACCATGGTGCATTCCCATAACACAGAAGGGCCTTTCATGTTTCAGTCCTTGCACATAACTTTCTCAGACCAGCTGATCCTTTTACATGTTTTTTACCTGTTAAATCCAACTTAACCCTTTAAGGTTTACTTCAAATATTACCACTTCTGTAAAGGCTCCTTCATCTCCGCTACACTCTCTAAATTCCTTAGATTTAAGAGTGTAGATGCTGTATTCAGGTTGCT
>PVKY010010841.1:0-12378 GCA_004027775.1 Bradypus variegatus
GAAGCAGAACTCCACGAATTACCAGCAAGCCACCACCAGAAGCCTGCAGAGAGAAAAGAGACAGATTCTTCCCTATAGATTTCAGAGGATGCATGACTGCCAACACCTTGATTTTGAACTTCTAGACTTCTGAACTGTAAGACAATACATTTCTGTTGTTTTAAGCCACCCAATTTATGGTACTTTTTTACAGCAGTTTTAGGAATCTAAGACAGATGGGGAAGAACACATATCAGAATAAAAGTTGCTGGCAAGATACCTTGCCTTTGTGCTGATTGATAGTTTAACTGGTGTTTGTTATATTATAATAAATGAATGAATAGATGGATGCATGAACAAGTTATGAATAGACCAATAATGAGTGTGCTATGAACTCAGGATTATGAATCCAGAACCTAACTCTATGTACCTGAGGATTATTAACTAAGTAACTAAACCCTAGAGAATAAAATAGCTATTTGTTTAATAACATACAAAGGCAAATTGATATATTTTTCATGTAAAGGAAATCTAACAACCCAGTGGAGCATTATCTAAATATCCACCAAGTCATTAATATGAGTTTAGAGTTTACAGTGCTTGTTTCAGGAAATGTATTTTGCATACCCATGCACTAAACAAATATAAATATGTAATAACACCAGTACATGTCTTTTGTGAAGCCAAGAGCATAAGAAAATAAATTTGCGTTCTGGATTCTATCCTCTCCTGTCTTCTTAATCACATCTTTCTTTTAGTTATCCCTTCCCTTCACTCTAATACTAAATTATCCTTTACCAGATTATTCTCATTAGTAAATAAACATATAATAGTAGTCCTAATCTTATACAACACAACTTCCCTTTTTCTCTCCTCTCTTTCATAGCCAAATTTCTGGAGGAAAAGAATCTATGCACCCTGCCTCCAATTCTTCCCTTCCTATTCACTCTGTCATCCATCATATCTGGTTATCATTTTCAGAACCCATCAAATTTCCTTTTGTCAATATCATAATTTTTTCCTTTCTACAACATTATTCTCATCAGCTTTTAAGAAATACTCTTTTTTTCTGCCATTTTTTTGAAAAAAGCTCTCGAATCTACTTCTCCTTCCATCTTCCATCCCATTTCTCTTCTCCCTTTTACATATGGCCAGAAACAAATTCCTCACATTCCCTCTTGAACCTACCCACGGAGACTTTCACACCCACCATGCCACCAAAGCTGCCTCTTGCCAAAATCACTGAAGGTATAGATATTGATAAATCTAGTGGTCAATTTTAAGTTCTTATCTTATTTGATCTATCAGTAGCATTTGATGAAAATGATCAATCCCTCCTTCTCTTTGAAACACTTTTCTTTACTTAACATCCAGTATACACACTCTCTGTTTCCCTCATACCTCACAGACCACGCCTCAGTCTTTCTGAGATTGAAATGCCTCCTTATCTCTCCTCACCTCTTAATATTGGAGGCTTTGGAGCTCAATATTTGTACTTCTTCTCTAACACCCTTAAATGCCTGGTAATTTCTTTAGTTGCATAGCTTTAAATACCATTTATATTGACATATACTTCTACCCTGGATTCTAGGCACATCTCTACTTGATATCAAATAGGCATATAAAACTTAACATATCCACACACAAATTTTTCATCAACACTCTTAATCTGCTTATTATAGTTTTGGCGACTTTCTCTAGGTGTTCAAGTAAAAACTTTGGAGTCGTTTTGACACCTCCTTTTCTCTCACATCCCACATTTTAGCTGTCATCTGTTAACTTAGCTTCAAATTGTAGTCAGAAACCAATCATTTCTTACTACTTTACAAACTTCCTTACAGCCAGTTTGGACAAAATCTCCATCATCTCCCTCTCTGATGACTGTGAAAACTCCTCTGCACCTCCCTCACCCCTGACTGCCCATTCTTAACATGGCAACCAGGGTGATCCTTTTAAAATTAGTCAGTTAAGGTCTTGCCCCTGCTGAAATCCCTTCAATTACTCACTCACTGTAGAAGCAAAGTCCCTATATGACCTTGCTTTTTCATCCCCCTTCTTACTCCTTTGTTCCGTCAAAATTTATCGCAGCCGCACTGACTTCCTTACTCAGCATGTTTGCACTTATGGTTCCTTCTAACCACAAGACCCCACACCATGTATAACTCTTACCTACTTAGGATCATTGCTCAAAAATCACCTCAATGAAATCCTCCCCAACTATCGTGTTAAAAACTGCAACCTCCTTTAAATTACTCAGTAAGAGTTATAGACATCTGACACATATTTTGCTTATTTCTGTGTTTCTGTCTCATCCACTGGAATGTCAGCTCTTGAAGGCAGGAAATTTTGTCTCTTTTGTTCACTAAAGTATCCCCAGTGCCACCCTAGAACAGTGCCTGGCACATATTAGATGATTAATGAATATTTGATGAAAAAATGAATGAAACAAAATACCTCTCTGTGGCCAGTCCTATCTTATTTAATATCTCAGAAGTATTTGTCAGTGCCTCAGCCTTCCTTAGGACACTCCATTCTCTTGGCTTCTGTAACTTCACAGTCTCGTCATTGACCTCTTTTCTTAGCGTCTACCCTTTCTCGTTCTCCTTTGATAATTCTACCTTTTCTGCACTTCCTCAAATGTTGACGTTCCTTGGGTCTTGGTGCTGACCTCTCTTCCTTTTTCTCTTTGAGCGCCTCTTAGACTTCCACTCCACAGTTTTATATGTTGATTATTCTCCTGCCTCTCTCCAGGCAAACCTCTTCCCTGGGTTGCAGACGAGTGTAAATGCTGGGATGCTGGGCATGCTCAGTACGCCGCAGTATGAACTCTTGATTCCCACCCCCGATTTCACGTTTCTTCTCTAGTCCTCCTAACTTTAAATAATACCATCCTCTTCCCAGTTTCCTCAAAATAAAAATCTAGGAGTCATTTTTTGATTTCTCTTTTTCCTTTACATCCCATATCACCAATTCTCCATTGAATTAAACCTCTAAAATATATATCTCCATTCTATCCACTTACATCTACCTTTATTAGCCCCACCTCCTTTTTTAAGCCTTTCTTCAGATAGCAGCTAGGGGGATCACGTTACAATCCAAATGAGATCATGCCATCCCTCCACTTAAGGAACTCCAATGGCATACAGTTTCACTAAGAGAATAATCTAAGCTCTTTACCGAATCTTCAAAGACCTTGTATGATCTGGTCTCTGCCTACCTCCCCAGCCTACTCCTGTGAGATCCTTCCCCTTGCTTTCTGGCTACAGGCATACTGTAATCCTTTTACTGCCTAAATCACAATAATCTATTTTCCACCTTAGGACTTTTGAACTTACTTTTTTCCTGCATGAGAATAACTTTATTTCTACTTTTTCTATGCCTGGCACCTTTAGGACTTGACTTAAAGTCCTCCTTGGCCAACCTTAGCAGGAATAGTTTGCTTACCCAATTTAATTTCTATTTTAGCATACTATTGGATCATCCAGTAGCATTTTAGTGTAATTATTTTTTTATTTATTATTTTTACCTTTATATACTGCTTAGCTCTAAAGTCCATGAGGTCCTGTGTCTGATTCAATTACATCCTGACAAACTAACATGGTTTCTGCAATATAATAGGCTCTCAAGACATAGCAGTTCAATAACTGGATGGATCAATGAATGAATCAGTGTGACCTAGCAGAAAAGAATGAAGTTTTATTTTTCCGTTGCTCTATGGACTTGAAATGTTCTTTTCATCTTTGTATTTTTAAAAATGTAATCCCTGTTGACCTGCAAGTAATAAAACTAGCACATGACACTTTAATTTTTAGATTGGGATGTAGGTAATTTGAAAACACTATAAAAATGCTTTAATGTGCATGGTAAAAATAATCCAAATTCACCTAAATGTATAAATGTTCCATGTTTCTTTTCCATTTAAAAATGCTATTAAGTTTATAATAAAAGTTAATTTCAACCCTTTGGGGGAAATGCAGTTTTGCTTATTTCAATGACCTACTTAACTTAGTAGCAAGAAGGAAAATTTGCCACTTGGAAAACAGAATAGGGCAAGAAGGCCTCAGAAGCAGTTGTAGCTAGCAATAGCCTGACTAAGGGTTTGATGATTTGGGGTTTGAGTTGTAGCCTTTTCTACAACCATCTGTAGGGTTCTCGGCAACTCACTGAACTTTTTTCAACCTCGTCTCTAACAGAGGGATGATGCCTCTTTGTGCTGTTGTAATAATCTTATAATTGTACGTGAAAATATTTTCAAAACTATAGAGGACTCCACTGTTGTGAAACACTACTATACTGATGACCAACCTTGCAAAATTCAACATAATTCTCCTTTCCCATTTCAGAGAAGTTACAGAAGTTGAACTAGGGCAACTGGCTACATTTAGAATATTTATCATTCCAGATAATGTGTCCTGAAAAGTGTGGCATGCATAAAGGGCTGTACAACCTTTTAATAAACAGAAAATGGGTAAGGGCAACCTTCCTGAACTATCTCCTGGTGGTTCATACCCTAGCTTTGCATTTGTATGAAGGCCTAGAACAGTGTTGAAAATGGATAAGAGCATGGTAGAATGATTTCCTAGCTCCTTTATGGAAATGTTCACTTGTGTGCCACTTCTAAGCAGGGGCAAACTACTTCAAAATGACAGCAGGTTGACTTGTAAGAAGCTGAAAGAACTACACTCCTTCAGAAGTTCCAATCCAGCTTCTCTCCCCATGCCTCCTTCCTTCCCTTCTCACCTTCTCCCCTTTTCCTCTCCAATGGGAGAATGTGGGACACAAGGGAGAGGAGATCCTGGAGGGATGAAAAGAAGAGAATCATTTCAGTTCCTTTTATTTACCCACTGCAAGCTGGGCTGCTGAGTTAAAAATATGTAATTTAGTTCCCAAATCTATTTCAATCCTTGCCTGGCCTACTGAGCAGTCACAAACCATCCCATTTCAGTTCAAATCTTTGCTTTTAGCTTTATTTTAAATGAAACACAGTGAAGTTGTATAAACAGATATAAAGTAAATGCTCCACAAACAGTATAAGTAGGATTAGAGGAACCGGGAAGTAAATCCATATTTATAGCATACCTGTCAAATCTGAATTGTTTTCATTTTATTTTTAGAATGCCAAACTTTCCAGAAAGTGTCACATGTCAAAGAAGGGATCAGGCTTGTGGCGTCTAACAGTGTATGCAAATAAGTTTTCTTATTAATTTTCAGTGGTGCACATTTATAACATCATGTAAACAAACTGCACATTTTCCACAGGTGAGAATTTATATATTTCTTCACATTTGGAATATTATGCATTTACAGAGAATGACCCACTTCTAAAAAATGAATCACATTTACCACAAATATTTATGAGTAGAGCCAAAAAAAAGTGCAAAGTAGTAAATTTTTAATGATTAATCAACTATTAACACAGAGTAATTCAATCTGGCCTCATAAAACTATAATATCCCCAGGTGGGTAATGCAAATCATTTGGCATTAACAAGTAAAATGACTAATATTGCCCTTGAGACATTTCAGCCATGTTGCAGTTAACTAGAATCCAATAATGGCTTACATAGATTGATTTCATTCATTTTATTGTTTATATAATGTAATGGGAAAAGATAGATGGCAAAAAGGTAAAAAGGATCCATCTCTAATGGATCCAGTTGCATCCTAACCAATTAAGAAGATACTATTTTACTTTCAACATTTAATAATGAAATGATATACTCTTAATTATAACTTTCACTTATTTTTCAGGTACATCAATTTTCTAATGTATATTTAAACTACATGTGATTTGTTACTTTTGTTACTTTTTGCCCTTTACTTGAAACATCAAGTTTAAATTCTTTATGGACAGATAAATCCGTTTTTAAATGATACAGCTTAAATGATATTATATCACCTGAAACATTCTCCATAAAACTATTTTTTGATCTAAAATGATAATTTCCAAGACATGTATGAAAGATCATTCATCATTGACAAATTATTCACTTCTATAATGAAGTCTCTCTTCAGGTTTGCATGAAAGCAAATGTAGAGCAGCCTACACTTGGAGAGGCAACAAGAACCAAATCAGGAGACTCTGTCATCCTTCTCATCCCTCTTTACCAATGCTAACACACAGAGACTGAAGTAATACCCTCAATGGCTCCCTATAACTTCCTGAATTAAATCCATAAAAAATGGTCTGGAATTCAGATGACCTGATCCCAGCCTGCTCTAATTTGCGATGTGACTCTGTATAAATCACTTTTCCTTTCTAGTCCTCAGTGCCCTCATCTGTTAAATAAGAAAAATGAGACCAGATGGTTTCCAAAGGATGACCCAGCTCCACTCTATGCATTGTATCTCCAACGGTGTTTTCTAACCTGAGACCCCACTCCCCCACCCCATCTAACAAGAGCAATTCTCTTCAGCCTATAGGACCACACTCCTTCTACTATCTAATGCTGTCCCCTATCATGAGAATGTCTTGCTCCTCTCTTTTTTACTTTTTCCATTCTCCCATCCATCTCCTCTACACCCTCAATACAAAGTTGAAAATTCCTCTGAGCCACTAACATTATGTGATACTTGTCACATAATGTCTGATACCATCCCAATCTCCGTGTGTGTGTGTGTGTGTGTGCCTTTTCACATACAGCCTGACCTGGATTCACATCCTGCCACTGTCACTTACTAACTCTGTGACCTTGGACCACTTTCCTAAGCCTCTGTTTCTCCATCCGTATAACAGGGAAGGTAATAACATTCGCAGAATGGTTGTGAGAATTGAACAGAATACTGCCTGCAAAATACCTGGCACATATGAAAATGTCAATAAATAAAATATTAACGGTCATTATTAGTGTCATTTCTACACTAGGATATAAGCTCCTTTAAGATAGGGCCCAAGTCTTTTCCAACTGGTTGGCTCAGGGTAACTAGCTCAGTGTTGTGGAAAGATCAAAGGGCTTTGCAGTCAGAACTGGGAGGACCCCATGGCTGGACTCTAGCAAGTCTCTTGTCCTCTCTGTACTGGACTGGTTGTCTGGGGTCAAGCATTGCATCTTAAGACTTCTTTGAACCTAGTGCCTAGCACAGTGCTTGCAGCATAGATGCTCATTAGGTAGGCAAAGGAAATATGAATATGAAAAAGGGCAACAGGATGGTTAAGGTGGACATGCCTCAAATAGGCCCTAGATAAATATTTGTTGAAGGAATAATTCTGAAACACCTCTGATTCCAAAGTCTTAGGAGGTAAGTAAATGCCATCTCCCCACTAAAAGTAAAATCCATCCTGCCGGAACAGGAAGGGACTGGGTTCTCGAGCACGGCAGGCGTCTCGGTGCATCCTAGGTGGAACACAGGTCGTGGGTTTTGGCAGAGGGATGAACACATGGGAGGACAAGGGGCTTCGAAACAGCAGCCTCAAGCGCAACCTGCTCTGAGCAAAGTGGCCACCTTCAGGGAAACTCCGCTCTCAGGGCGCAGCATAGCTGGGCAGTTCTAAGCTCCGAGTTCCCATTTTTTACTTTTCCCCGCCAACCTCCTCCACTCAGCAGTCAGGTCCCAGGAGGTAATTACTGTGGGGGAGAGGCAAAGCCGCTGAGGGGGCAGGGAGATGGGAAAGTACGGGTGGGGGCGGCCTTCTTGTCACAGGTCTCAGCAAGGGGGGAGGGGAAGAGGGAGAAGGAGAGACAGGAGATAGAGAGAAAGGGCGGGAGAGGAAGAGAGAATTTTCATTTTTGCACGCGAAGCATACCTAATAATATTCCCACAGACAGACAGACAGGCTGACGGAGAGAGGGAAAGACAGGACACACTTGCGCGTTTGAAATCGTTCATACCCCCAAATCCGGGACGCAGCCTGTTGTCATAACCATCGAGTAAACTGTCCAGGATGCGGGTAAAATTTTCCGGGCATAATTTCTCCTCCTTTTGATTCTGTCCTGTGTTTTCGTTTAAACTGCAAGCGCAAAGAAACCGAGGCGAAGGGGTTTATTGTAAGAACCGATTAGAGAACAGGTGGAAAAGGTTTATCTTCTAGGGAGAGATTCGCTTGCCCCAAACGAAAGGAGGCAGATCTGGGGGTTGGGATGGGGGAGGAAGAATGGTGAGGAAAATCGCAACCCGCTCACACGCACCCCAATGCCCGCGAGCTCGTTGAACCCCGCGCCCCTCCTGCTCCCCGGGTCTATCTATGAGGCCACAGAAGAGCCTGGCTCTCGCCCCCCACCTTACAGTGGAGACAGGAGGGTCTGGCTCGCCCCGGGAGGGGCCGGCAACCTGAGGAGGTCGGTAGCTGTCACTTCTCCACCTGCCCCCTGCCCCCAGCACCCCAGAGAACTCACCAAGCCGCCAGGCACAGGAAGCGCAGGAGGGCGAAGCTGACCCCGGTGAACATCGCGATCGCGGGCACCTTCTTGGCAGAAACCATCTTTGCAACATGCCATACTTTAAGCCTGTTCACGTTTCCAGGCTCTCAAGATGCCCTGATCAGGGTGCGAGGAGAGGGCAGAGAGGCTCTCGGCGGCGTGCGCACACTCGCGCTCACACTCGCCCGCGCTCAGCCAGCCCGAGCCACGGTGGGCGTGTGTGTGCACGCGGGCCCGGGGGAGGCGGAACCTGCCTTTCCTCGCCCCCGGCTTTCCTGGCTGAGCTTCCAATGTGTATGTGGAGCTATGTATACCTCCCAACACCCTTTCGTGCCCGCACCGTAAGGATTCTGGGGTTGTCACTGGCACGCTTGCGACTCAGACTGAGCAAGTTTGTTCCCATCCTCAACTCTGGGAAGGAGGATGAGGGTCCCTCAGCCTCTACTCCTCCCCCATCCACAAGCCTCCATCCCCTAAACTGGGCCCCGCCCACATCAATGCTTAGCCTCCACTCTTCGTTCTCAGAACTCCGCTGGGATTTGGATCTAACCAATGAAGCTCTTCTTGTGTTAGCTTATGCGAGAAATGTTTGTTTAATCCACGCATTTTCAAGGCTGGCAGTGGGGAATGGGCAGGACGACGGGGATTACTGAGGGAGGAGTTGGGGACAGTAGTCGGGGGAGGAGATCAAGACAGGACTGAAACAACTCTTGGGACCCTCCCCAGGTCCTGGGGTGCGGTGAAAGTAATACTCTCCCTGGTAAAAGGAGTTACAACTCACTGGGCAAACTGTCTCTAAACTGATACGTAGTAGACTGGGCTTCACTGTGCAGTCACCGCATTTGCCAAGTTACTGCTTTAGACATCAAATTCTTGACTATACTTGCCCCCACCCGGCGTACACACGCCCTCCGCAGCACAACACTATCTTTTAATAAAGGGCAAAGGGATAGGTGGAAACTGGCTACATCTGGTCGAAGTCACTTTCACTTCTTAGGCAGTCAACACCCTTGCCTTGCAGCATGTAGCTGACCTCCTCCCAGAGGTTGATTGTTTTCCGGAGGGGAAAAGAATGGCTTGGGAAAGGGAGAAGACGGAGGAAAAAGAAATGTATGTGTGTGTGTATGTGTGTTTGTGTGTGCCTGCGTCTGTGTGTGTGATGGAGAGGAGAGAGACCCATAAATTAAAGTGAAGGAAGGGGAACAGGTTTCAGTTCACTGATGACTTGAAAACTAAACAGTACTGTTCTATAAAATAATAATTACAAAATGTGATGCATTATCAGTGTTCATGTGGAGATTATGCAGACACTTTTACAGCGTATTTGGGGAATACACTAGTACCTCAACTTTTTTCCCAAAAGAATGAGCTTGAATTTCATCTGAATTAAATAGATTTAGGAGCAAGCAATTCATTCATTTGTTTAATTGCTCATTCAACAAATACTTATTGTCCCCCTGTTATGAGCCATACACTGTAATAAGAGATAAACACAGATGACCAAAAATTACATGGCCTCTGCCCTCATGGAGATTGCAGTCTACTTGGGGAGAATGATACAGTAAAAACCTTTAATGTTTTATTGAATAGAAATAAGCAAGTAACCAAGAAATTAAGAATTAACAAATGATTATGATTACTGAATCATTATATAGCTATTTTTTTCTTACTCTCTAGTACCTTATAGAAAAGCCAAAAGGAAATACCCAAAATTACTTATACCCACTGAATTGCAAATTGTAGGAAACCCAGGACTTGCCAGGCCTTGTACCCTTTGTAGTCTTACAATCACAAAGGCAACCCCCTAATGTTGTTGAAGGAAACTGAGTCAGCACAGAACTTACAATTGACTTATTGTAATGGTTATTGCAGCTTTGTTCTAGCCTAGCTCCACTCCTGTACATTGGTGAATTGTAGTTGCTTATACTTGTTATTGTAATGGTAACAACTCCATGTCCCCTTGCTTGAAGTCATAAAAAAAACCTAAACTCCTTAGACTTGGGGACACAGATTTTTAGGCCCAGGGGCCATCTGCTTCCTGCTTAGCAATTCTCTCTTTGAAACCCTGATGTCATAGGTTGGCTGTTATGCGTATTAGGCAGAGAACCCCGCATTTGTTTGGTATCAAGTACTTTCAAAAGACATTGTTAAAACATTAATTACCAGTTCAAGATAGAAAAGTGTCTTCATATTAACAGTGATGCATGTGGAAATTTTCATATCCTAGATCAATGACCTAAGTAATTTCAATTAATGCTAGGTTTCTGGAACCAGGCACCGGTTATTATGATCTGTTTAGAACGTTGATGGCTTGTTCAAATTTTGGGCTGGTTTGATATGGAAACAAAGTATATTAAAGGGGGATTTGAGGGTTTTGTTTTTGCTTGTTTCCATCACCTGATTAAAGTTTTCAGTTCCAAGGGGGAGCCTTTCCTGGCTGCCAAAACTGCATTAGGAGCCAGATGTGTGGCTCACATGATAATCTGAATTGCTTCAGTCATGACATCTGTGATACGTCATTCTAATTCCAGCTGTATCATTCTCACCATGTAGACTGCAATCTCTATGAGGGCAGAGGCCATGAAATTTTTGGTCATCTGTGTTTATCTCTTATTACAGTGTATGGCTCATAACAGGGGGACAATAAGTATTTGTTGAATGAAAAATTAAACAAATGAATGAATTGCTTGCTCCTGGATCTATCTTAATTAATTCAGATGAAATTCAAATTCATTCTCTTGGAAAAAAAGTTGAGGTACTAGTGTACTCCTCAAACATTCCATAAAAGTATTTGTTTCCAGAGTCTCCACATGAATGCTGATAATGCATCACATTTTTGTTTATATAAATATAAATTATTTATATAAAATTTTATATAAATTCACATAAATGTATATGAAATTATGTTATATTATTTCTCCAATCTTAATGCTTTCTTTCTCTCTCTAAAACCTAAATCAGTTTTCTCCTGATTATTTTTCCTTACAGTTTCCATGTAAAACATACACATATCAAAAAAATAAAAAATAAAAAGAAATGGCAATGAGAAAAAGAAGTCCTATATCTTTGGTTTAAAGTTATCTTTAAAATTCCAGTTTTGAATATATGAAGCTAATCCCTTCAAAGGGATAAAAAGATTTCTTCCTTCAGTGTAGGTATTTCCAATGAAATGTCTATTATACTGAAAGTCAGCTGAAGATAATAGTACAGACATTCATATCTCATTTTATTATACAGGCTTTCATTTATGCTACCCTTTGTATTACTTAAAGAATTTGTATGTTGGATTTTACTGCCCTTAAATCTTAAAACAGCATATTTCTTTTAAATATGAGTTTTAAAATAAATCCAACATTTCAAGAAATTACAATTGACCTTAAGTTACAAATATCACTGAATATGATTGTTTCTACCTTAAATTACACACATAATTAAATATGAGATTATTTTATATATAAACTCCTCTCCACTATGATCCAGATTATTATTATGAGGTGATTCTTCTGATTGCTTATATAACTGTGCAGAAATACGTAAGTTCCTTCTTTGAAGTTAACATAAACTTTTGATTATTATGTGTTCTGGCCCGCCAGGGCTGGTCCAGCAGGGAGATGAAAGGAAACACCGGGAACAAAGTGAGACATAAACTTTACTATAGGAACTTACTTAACAGGAGTGAACTCACAAGGAGTCAGTCAAGCTGCCCTGGCAGAGGCCGTTTCAGAGCTCAGTGTGAAAGCAATCCGCAGTTAAGTTGGAATCAGCAAGGCCAGTTATAGAGGCCTGAAACAAAAACATTCCAGTGGGTATGAGATAAAGGAGTCTTGTAACATTTAGATTAACTACATGCTGGCAAGGGGGTAAGGATCTCAGTTCTGGGATCTGGTGGACCTTGGAAAGGTTTAGTTAAGACAGGCTCACACAGTCCCTGTGTGGAGGTGGGGGGGGGTCCTTATATTTTGACTAACTCCTCTGGGTCATGCAGGCTGCTGTGTGCTTAAGTTTCACAGAATTCTAGGGAAAGGCCGAGGCTCTGGTTTTCC
>PVKY010010842.1:0-12374 GCA_004027775.1 Bradypus variegatus
TCTATAGAACAGAATAAGATTAGTGGTTATGTTGAGCTGGGGAGGGACAGAGGGATTGAGAGATGACTGCTAAGGGGTAAGGGTTTTTTCTGTAGTAATAAAAAGTGTTTTAAAATTGATTGTGGTGATGAATGCACAACTCTGTGATTATACTAAAAACTACTGATTGTGTACTTGGGATGGTTTGTATTCTATGTGAATATATCTCAATAAAACTGCTTTAAAAAATAGCCTAGCCAAGTAAAAAAAAACAGGCAAATGACAACAAAACAAGCCCTGGAGAAGCAAGAGGGGAACCAGTGTTTACAACTGTCTAGGTTTCAACGAAAAAAATATGAAATATGCAAAGAAACAGGAAAGCAAGATCCATAAAATGGAGGAAAAAAAAGAGGTAACTGAAAAAGACTGTGAGAGGGTCCAGATGGCAGATATAACAAAGACTTCAAAGTGGCAATTATAAGTATGTTCAAAGAACCAAAGGAAGCCACACTAAAAGAAGAAAAGCATGAAGGCAATGCCTCATCAAATATAGAGTATCAATAAAGAAGCATAAATTACCAAAAATGACCAAATAAAGAGTTAGTCCCCTGAAGCAACTAATAAACAACGAGGAACAACTAGTAAATAATCTGGAACAACGGCTGGGGGACAACCATGACTGTGCACACATCGTACACCAACCTAGATTGGGTGGAATGGCTGAGATCGCAGCATAAAAACTGTAAGTAAAAACTGCAAACTGTGCCGGGAGCTGAGCTGCAAGACCTCGCTGTGGGAGAAAGCAGCATTCCCAGAGCGAGCAAATATAGCGCAATCTAGCTCCATCTGGGGTTTTAATCAACAAATGTGGACTTCTGAATACAACCTACAAACATAAGACAAACAGCTAACAAAAAGCAAAGTACCCTGAGGTCACTCTCTGTGGAGAGGAGGTGGGGCTGATGGGGAAAGAAAATTAATTTAAAAAAAAAAAGGAGGCTTTTAGAGACGACTGACCTTAGAGAGCAGGGATGCCTGTGCCCCAGGAAAGGGAGCCCAGAAGACCGGGTGCTCTCTCTGACTGATGGGCGAGACTGAGGGACCAAGGACAGGCTCTGATAAAGGACTTTCTTTCCCTTTTTCTCTTTCTCAACCTGAGTGGCTCAGTGGAGAAAGCTAAGGACAAGTGTTGTATGGTCTCAGTGATATTAATTAATTATAATATGTAAATTCATACACATGAAATATAGGTTACCAGGATACAGAATGAGTCTAAAGAATGGGGAACAGCTGCTTATTATGGGCAGAATGTTTAACTAGGTTGAACTTAAACTTTTGGAAATGGTCAGATGACAGTAGCACGCTATTGTAAGAAAAACTAACAGCGCTGAATGGTGTGTGAATGTGGTGGAAAGGGGAAGCTTACAGTCTTGTATGTCACCAGTAGGAAAGTTGGAGGTTGAAATATGGGATATATAAAACAGTGAATCTTGTGGAGGACAGTGTCGATGACTCACTGTACAAATATTAGAAATCTCTTTCATGAACTAGAACAAATGTATAACACTATAACTAGAAGATAATAGAGGGGTATACAGCGGAACTATAACTATCGCAAACCATGTAGTATAGTTAGTAGTATTTTAACCTTCTTTTATCAACAGTAACAAATGTACAATACCAATACTATAAGTCAAAAAAGGAGGGAGGGTTAGGGAAATGGGATGATTTGAGTTTTTATTTCTTTTCTGGAGTAATGAAAATGTTCTAAAAGTTGAAAAAAAAACAATTGTGGTGATGGATGCACAGCTGTGAGATGGTACCATGGGCAACTGATTATGCACTTTGGATGACTGTATATTATGTGAACAATCTAAATAAAATTGAATTAAAAAAAAAAACCTCTGCAGAGAGGCAGGGGATAGAGCTAGAGAAGGACACATAGGAAACTTCAATAATATTGATAATATTCTGCTTCTAAACTGAGTTCACAGGTATGATTCCATTATTTTCTGAAACTTACATAAACAGTAAATTTGACCTTTTATTAATAACAAATATTTCTTAATAAACACATTTTTAAGAAAAAATAAAACATTAAGAAAAGATAAAGGAATGTAAAAAAAACGACCAATAGAAATTCTGGAGTTGAAAAGCACAATTAACTGAAATGAAAAGTTCACTAGCAGGGCTCAACAGATTTAAACTACCAGAAGAATTAGCAAACAAAGATGTATCTATAGAGATCATGTAATCTGAAAAATACAGAGAAAAAAGAACAAAGAAAAATTAGCAGAGCCTCAGAGAAATGTGGGACAGTTTTAAGCACATGAATATACTTGCAAAAGAAGAATGAAAAGAGAAAAAAAGGAGAAAAACATTTAAAGAAATAATGGCTAATAACTCCCCCAAATACATTGAAAAACACTCTAAACAGCCAAGAAGCTCAAAAAACTCTTAGTGGAAAAATGCAAAGGGGTCTACAACTAGACACATCATCCTAAAAATGCTAAAAGACAAACATAAAAGGAAAATACTGAGAACAGGAAGAGAAAAATGAACCTTCAGGTACACAGAACCTCAATAACATTAACAGCCATTCCTCATCAAAAACACCAGAGGTCAAAAGGCAGTGGGATATCATATTCAAAGCACTGAATAAAAACTGTCAACCAAGATCTTATAACAAGCAAAACTGTCTTTGAAAAATGAATGTGAAATAACCGTTCCCAGATAAATTATACCTGACAAAATCTGTTGCCAACAGACCTTACAAGAAACACTAAAGAAAGTTCTTCAGGTTAAAAGACAGTAAACTCAGTTCAAAATTCATAATTAAATGCATACAAAACTATGAGTAATTATATAATCATAAAAGGTAATTATAGGGAAGTTGGAAGATCAGGAGAAACAGAACAAAATTCTGCTCCATGAAAAACAGTAGATAAAGGACAGAAAGGGCTACAGAACAGCAGTTCCAGGGTTCGACTGGGCAGGGACATGTATACCACACAGTGAGTACATATCTGGAGAAGCCAACAGACTGCATTTAAGACCAGTGAGTGTTCAGCATGGAACACCACCGCGAAACAGGTGGTTGGAGCCAGGTGACAAGCGCCAAGGGGAGCAGCCATCCACACCCAGTACACCCTCCACACCATTTGGCTGGGGTGATAACTCTTTGCAGATGTGCAACAAAGAGCACCCATACCACAGAATGGCGGTTGAAGCAGCACCCCTGTGACTGCCAGGCTGGCTACTGGCTGCCAAGCACAGAGCACCAGTGATTAAGCCCCATCTCTGCAGCTGCCTGGGGAGACAACCTTTCATAGCCACGTGGCCAAGCTCCCTTGAGGAAATTTGGGATTCGGCGGACTTCTGACAGCATCCACTCTTCGTCCACAGAAGCCCACAGTGTAAACAGCCTAGAAGCAAGGGTACTCCCAGGAACCCACCCACAATCCCAGAAAATCACAAGCGCATGGCAGACAGGGACTGTGGGGCACTGGGGCATTTGAGCCGAAAGGTAAAACGCGCAGCTCTGCAGCCCTTGGAACAGCCAGGATGACTGTATCCTGAAGCAGATTCCCTGTCAAACTGCACAGCGCATAGCCCCCACCCATAGGGCTGGCTGTCCCCAGCACACACAGACAATTATTGGTACAATGAAAGGATTTCCACTCAATGCATACATGAAGTTGGGGGAGACTGGCTTGAGATCAGAGGTGGCTAAAGAGCGCCATCTAAAGGTAGGACAGGGAAAGTGCACGCCACCAAGCAGTAGCTCTGCCAAGTTATAGATAAATGCCCAAATAATTCTGCATATCCTAAAAGAACCCCATCAAGATAAACAAATGTCAAGAGGACAAACTCAACAAAATATTACAAGTCATATGCAGAAACCAGAAGATATGGACAACCCAAACACCCAAATTTAAAAGAAAGAAGAGACAAAGAACTTGGATCAATTATCAAACTATACAAAACCATCAATGTCATGGCTAAGTATATAAAGGACATGAAGAAGACTCTAGCAGGGCATAATCAAGAATTTGCAAGACTAAATTTTACAAAAAGACCTTATGGGAAAAAAAGATACTGTTTATCAAATTAAAAATACTCAAGACAACCTAAGATGGCAGCTAGGTGAGTCAGGGCAAAAAAACACCTCCATGAAAAATACTAGATAAAAACCAGAAAGTGACGCAGAACACCACTGCCAGCAATGCACCAGCCGGACAAGGTCTGCTAAATCCAAAGGGAACATGCATTTAGTGAAACCAGGAGCCTGCATTCTGAAACGACTGAGTGAGACGGCTCAAAGTCCCACAGCTGCGCTGTGATGTGGGGAAACGGTGGGCTGGCGTTTGGAGACAGACTAGTTATTTAAAAAAAAAATCCCAGGAGTGGCTGCAGACATGACAGGGAGAGCAGCACACTGAAGCATGGTGGGAGCAGGCTGGGCTAACGCCTTGTTGTCTGGTGTGGAGGCTACCCCTTTCCACACCCGCTGCTAATTGTCTTGAGACCAGAGGAGCAGAGGGGAGCCAAAAGGAGAAAAAAAACTGCATTCCTTGCAGCCATCTCCCCAGCGGGCAGGGGATGCAACTGCCCAGGGCCAGACCCACAGCCCAGAGCTGCACCAAGAAACTCAGTGTGACGGGGAATCTTTCCTGCAGCCCTACACACGAGCTACAATATCGGCCGTGGACAGTGCCTTTAATACACTCACAGCTGACTGTCCTGGAGCTGGGAGGGCGGCGCTGTGCAGAAAGGAGGAAGTTAAAGCGTCCCATTCAATGATCTTTGAAGCAGGCTGGGAGTGCCCCTGCATGGCCCAGCGACCCAGGGCTTCCCTGGCAAGCCAGCATGCACTAGTGACGCGGCGCGGCCCTCCCTCAGCAGAGGTCCTGGAAGAGCACAGCTGGGAAGGGTGAACCACTTGGAAATCCCAGGGACCCTACACGAATACCAAGGACTTGTGGGTCAGTGGCAGAGACAAACGGTGGAAAGACTGAAATGAAGGCTAAGGCTCCTGCAACAGCTTAAATCTCCGGGAATACCCAGGAGGTTTGATTGTTAAAGCTGCCCTGCCTGCCAAACCACGCAGACACACGCCCCACACTCAGGGTGGACAGCACCAGCGACACATCCAAACTTGGTGCACCAATTGCACTCCACAAGAATCAGACCCCCACACACCACAAAGACAAAGTGGGGGAGAACTGACTTGAGGGGAACAGGTGACTCATGGACGCCATCTGCTGGTTAGAGAAAGTGCACGCCATCAAGCTGCAGTACTGTCACATTAGGGATCAAATAAAACAAATGCCAAGAGGCCAAAAGCAACAAAACATCTTAAAGCATATGACAGACCAGACAGTATGGAGAACCCAAACCAAAACACTCCAATCAAAAGATCAGAAGACACACAGCACTTGGCACAATTAATCAAAGAATTACAGACAGGCAACAAGAGCATGGCTTGGGATACAAAGGACATGAAGAAGAGCATGGCAAAGGATATAAAGGACATATAGAAGACACTAGAAGAGCATAAAGAAGAAATTGCAAGAGTAAATAAAAAAATAGAAGACCTTATGGAAATAAACGAAACTGTTGGCCAAATTAAAAAGACTCCGGATACTCATAATACAAGATTAGAGGAAGTTGAACAACAACTCAGCCTCCTCAAGGACCACAGAACAGAAAATGAAAGAACAAAAGAAAGAGTGGAAGAAAAAATCGAAATGGATCTCAGGGATACGATAGATAAAATAAAATGTCCTAATTTAAGAATCATTGGTATCCCAGAAGGAGAAGAGAAGGGTAAAGATCTAAAAAGAATATTCAAAGAAATTGTTCGGGAAAACTTCCCAACCTTCTACACAATATAAATACACAAAGCACAAATGCCCAGTAAATTCCAAATAGAATAAATCCAAATAAACCCACTCCAAGACATATTCTGATCAGACTCTCAAATACTGAAGAGAAGGAGCAAGTTCTGAAAGCAGCAAGAGAAAAGCAATTCACCACATACAAAGGAATCATAAGACTAAGTAGTAACTACTCAGCGGCCACCATGGAGGCGAGAGGGCAGTGGCATGACATATTTTAAACTCAGAGAGAAAACTTTCCAACCAAGAATACATTATCCAGCAAAACTGTCCTTCAAATTTGAGGGAGAGCTTAAATTTTTCACAGACAAACAAATACTAACAGATTTTGCTAATAAAAGACCTGCCCTACTTCAGATACTAAAGAGAGCCCTATCGACAGAGAAAAAGGCTGAGGGAGCTCACCACCAGTAGATCAGTCCTATAAGAAATGCTAAAGGGAGTTGAGCAGGCTGAAAGGAAGGGACACTAAACAATTGACTGAAACCACATGAAGATCACATGGTAAATATAAATACCAATACTACTGTATTTTTGATTTGTTACTCCACTATTAACTTCCTACAGGATCTAAAATACATAAACTGTAATGATAAATCAGTGGCTCTGGACTCAATGTAAAATATGTAATTTTTGACAAGAACTACATAAAACTGGGAGAATGACAGAGTATAGGAACATAGTTTATGTGACATATTGAAGTGAAGTTGGTATCAAAGAAAAAGAAGATTGTTATAGATTTAAGATGTTAAATTTAAGCCCCATGGTATACACAAAGAAAATTTCAGAGAATATGAACATAGAGATTAAAAGTAGAGTAGGGGCTCTGAGAAGTGGAGGAAGGAGCAATGGGGATTTAAGAAATGAGTGTAAGGTTTCTGTTTGGGGTGAAGGGAAACTTCTAGACAGGAATGGTGGAAAGGTGATAGCATTGCAATATTCTAAATGTGATTAATTCCACTAATGGAATGCTAGGGAGGGGGTGGCAAGGGAAGATTTAGGCTGTATATATGTTTCCACAATTGAAAAAAAGACAGCCTAAATAGATGACAATTAAATGCCAAGGATGATCCTGGATGGGATCTGAGGATGGAGGAGAGAAAGTTCAAAGGGACACAGATGGGTTTTAAGGAAAAAAAAAAAGGAAATACAGTAAGCTTTGTATCAAGGTCGAATTTCTTGAACTTCTTAGCTGTGTTTAATGGGATTGCATAAAAGAATGTTCTTCATGGGAAATGTATATGTGAATTATATTGTTTTTTCAAGGATGTGTGCAGCTTGCTCTCATATGTTCAGAAGACAGAACAATAGATGATGGATGACAAGGAGGGAAGGAGGAAAGGAAAGAAAGAAAGAAATGGTGGTGTGACAGGATGTTAAAGGTGGTGGATCGGGGTATCGGGGCAGGGGTTCAGGGTATGCTGGAGTTCTATGTATGAGGTTTGTACTGTTTTTGCAACTATTCCTGTAAGTTTGAATTCATCTCAAAATAAAATTTTTTATTTAAAAAAAAAAGACTCTTGAGAGACATAACAGCAGGTTTGAGGAGGCAGAGGAAAGAATTAGCGAACTCGAGGACAAAGCGATGGAATGCGAAAGCACAGAAGAATGAAGGGTGAAAAATATTTGAAAAATTAAAATAGATCTCAAGGAAATGATGGACAACATGAAGCACACAGCTATAAGAATCATTGGTGTTCCAGAAGGGAAAGAGAACAATAAAGGGTTAGGAAGAGTATTCGATGACATTGTTTGGGAAAATTTCCAAACCCTTCTAAAGGACACAAATATGCAAATGAGAGGTGCCCAATGAACTCAAAATAAAATAAATTCAAATAAACCCAACCCATGACATATTCTGATGAGATTCTCAACTGCTGAAGAAAAGGAGAAACTTCTGAAAGCACCAAGAGAGAAGCAATTCACCACAAGCAAGGGAAACAACGTAAGACTAAGTAGTGACTACTCAGCAGGCACCATGGAGGCAAGAAGGCAGTGGTATGATATATTTAAAATTTTGAAAGAGAAAAATTGCCAGCCCAAAATTCTTTATCCAGCAAAGCTCTCCTTCGAAACTGAGAGCTTAAAATTATCACAAAGAAACAAATGCTGAAAGAATTTGTTAATAAGAGGCCTGCCAACAAGAAATACTAAAGGGAGCTCTACCAGCTGAGAAAGGAGAGAGTGTCCTGGAGAAGGGCACAAAACTGAAGAGTATTAGTAAGGGTAACTTAAAGGAAACAAAAAGAGGGAAAATAGATCTGCCAAATAAAAACCAAGGGATAAGATGGCTGATTCAAGAAATGCCTCCACAGTAATAACACTGAATGTGAATGGATTAAACTCCCCAAATAGAAGATACAGTTTGGCAGAATGGATTTAAAAATATGAATCTTCAATATGCTGCTTATAAAGACTCATCTTAGACCCAGCGACACAAAGAGACTGAAAGTGAAAGAATGGAAAATAATATTCCATGCAAGCTACAGCCTAAAGAAAGGAGAGGTAGCAATACTAATTTCAGATAAAATAGACTTTAAGTGCAAGGATGTCATAAGAGACAAAGAAAGACACTATACACTGTAAAAGGGACAGCACACCAAGAAGAAATAGCATTCATAAATGTTTATGCACCCAATCAAGGTGCTCCAAAGAACATGAGATAAACACTGGCATAGCTTAAGGAAGTGACAGCTGTTACCACAACAATTGTGGGAGACGTCAATACACCAGTCTCTCCTATTGACAGAACAACCAGACACAGGACCAAGAAGGAAATTGAGAACCTAAACAATGTGACAAACAAATTAAGACTTAAAAGACATATATAGGGCATTATACCCCAAAATAACAGGAAATACATTCTTTTCTAGTGCTGAAGGAACTTTGTCCAGGATAGATAATATGATGGAGTATAAAACAAGCATCAATAAATTTCAAAAGTTTGAAATTATTCAGAGGACATTCTCTGACCACAATGGAATGCAACTAGAAGTCAATAATCATCAAAGACCTGAAACATTCAAAAATATATGGAAGAAGAAAGAGAAGTAGGTGAGGTGGAACAGGATTCCACTCCAGGAAAGTAATCTGAGAGGGGTCGGAGGATGTCAGGGCCATGGTTTCATGTTGGGGACGATTAAGGTAGCATGCATGAAGTTCTTTGTGCAACATGGCTACCAGGGCTGATGCAACAACAGCTTAGTTTCCCCCAGCCTTCTTCAAGGAAGTTAGTTCGCGCCAAAAGAGTAGTTCCCGCCCAAAGTGCTAACCTCACATCTGCCCACCTCCCCAGCAACAGCAGCCACCAATCCTAAGCCGCCACCTATAGTCACCCGATAGTCACCCGACCTTACCAGGCACCCCCTCTTCCCCTAAAGTATATATGCTCTACCCCTTCAATAAAATTTTGCAGCTTGATCAGAATCCTGTCTTGCTGTCGTTTCTTGCGCCTCCTTGTCCCATACCATTCTATTCCTCACAGGTATTGGAGCTCTCGTTGAACGTCCCGCGGGCCGGGACAACTGGCGCCCAACGTGGGGCCCGAGGCTTGTGAGGGATAGAACGCCGCACTCAAAGAGAGAGAGGCCTCTTGCACTCACTGCACCCAGGATCGCCGCGAGAAAGCCCACTCGCGAGCCAGATCCGTTCAGCAGAGATCGCCGCGGAAGTAACTCGCCCGCGAGACAGATCCGTTCAGCAGTTCACCAGTGCCAGCGAAAGGAAAGAAGAAACAACAAAAGGTAAGCCCCCCTTCCCCATCATGGGACAAGAAATCTCCCAAAATGACTTATATATTAGTCAGATTAAACAATCACTCAAGGCACGAGGAACTAGAGTTAAAAAAAAGGATCTCACTCATTTTTTTGCCTTTTTGTTAAAAACCTGCCTTTGGTTCCCCCAGGAAGGTACCATAGACCACCAATGCTGGTTAAAAGTCGGAGACTGTCTAAAGGACTACTTCCGAACTTTCGGCCCCGAAAAAATCCCGGTTACTGCCTTTTCTTATTGGAGTCTAATTAGTGAAATCTTAAAAACCCATTCTTCAGCCCCAGATATTCAAAGCCTCTGCAAAAGAGGAGAGGAAGCCTTAAAAAAGCACTCTCGCCCCACTTCAGCATCTAGCTCGGTAATTATTAACATACCTGAGAATCTCCTAAGCACAGATATCAACAGGGACAGGCCAGATACTCCAACCAGTCAGGCCAGTTTGCCGCCCAGTCAGCAAGGAATAGATCAGAAAGCTGAAATCCCTTCTTCTTTAGATAAGCCGCAAGCTACAGCCTCTCCTGCTTTAGAAGCTGATTTTCTTCCTCCGTTTCGGCCACCTCCTTACGCGCCTGATTCTCCCGAATTACCTCAGTTCCAAACTTTAGAAAAGGCCACAGAAAATCTCCGGCTACACGCCGACACTCTTAAAGAAATTTTTGATCAAGAGCAGCTGCGAGCCGCTGATTTGCTTGCCGACCTCCGGTTGGCCACTCAAAGCGTTGCAGCCTTTGCGTTCCCCGGAAACGCCCAAACCCACGCTTTCCCAGTTATACGTAGCCAGGCTTACGCTTTTCCAGCTACGCGCAGTCAAACCCGAAACCCGCCCACTCGCGCCAGTAGTTCTAAAAATGGCGCTGCTAGCTCCCAAGATGGCGATCGCACCGCTAGCTCTCAGGACGGCGATTGCGCAGTTAGTTCCCAAAATGGCGGTTCAAGTAGTGAAAGCGAAGACAATGAACAACCAGAACGACCACACCCCTCCAGTTCTAGCGAGGAAGAGCACATAGAAGCTAGTACCACCTCCGCAGCTATCAGAGCTCATCCTGCCCCTATAGCTAAACATAAGAAGATCAGTTTAAAATACTTAAAAGAATTAAAAAGGGCAGTAAATGATTATGGCGCTACCGCCCCCTTCACGCTCACCCTGCTAGAAAGCCTTAGTGAAAAAGAACTCATCCCTAATGATTGGTCCCAACTAGCCAGAGCTGCCTTGTCCGGCGGCGATTTTCTGCTGTGGAAATCTGAATATGAAGAGCATTGTAAAAAGTATGCCTCCCGTAATGCCCGTAAAGCCACTTCTAAAACCTGGACATTAAACAAGTTTTTAGGTCAAAGTCCCTACCATCAAAATAGCATACAAGCTCAATTCCCCCCAGGCCTTCTAGCACAAATACAAACAGCTGAGCTTAGGGTGTGGAAAAAACTTCCGCAGAAGGGCGCCGCCACGGCTTCTCTTGCTAAATTAAGACAGGGTCCTGATGAGCCATATACCGAATTCCTCAGCCGTCTGCAAAGCACGGCTGAGCGCCTATTCGGGGCTAGCGAAAATGAAAGTGATTTTATTAAACACCTAGCCTATGAGAATGCTAACGCTGCCTGCCAAGCAGCCATCCGCCCGTTTCGTGATACAAGTCTTAATAATTACATAAAACTTTGTTCTAGCATCGGGCCCACTCAGACTCTAGGAATGGCCATTGGTGCCGCCCTTAAAAATTTTACAGCGCAAACAAAGCAACCTCCAACCTGCTAGAACTGTAAACAACCTGGCCATTTTTCAAAAAATTGCCCCGTACCACGAACTAGTTCTTCCTTACCCATTACTAATAGACCCCCGTTACCGCCCTCTATTGTCCCCGCTGCAAAAAAGGATTCCATTGGGCGTCTGAATGCCGTTCTCGAGCAGATGTAAATGGCATGCCTCTTAAGCCTAAGCCTCAGGGAAACTTCCAATGGGGCCGGCCCCAGGCCCCGACCAGAACAAACCCAGGGGCAATACGGTTTGTTCAGCCACCCCCGGCGGCAACACCCGCGCTTCCGGCCATAAGCCGCGCTGCAATGTCTCAGACTTATGGAGAGCAACAGCAGGGAGTGCAGGAATGGACCTCTGTGCTGCCTCCGAATCAATATTAACTCCAGAGACCAGTCCTCTCCTCATACCAACAGGAGTCTATGGACCTTTACCTTTAAATACCTTTGGTCTCATTCTAGGAAGGGCTAGTGCTACCCAGAGTGGAGTTCAAATCATCCCAGGTGTACTAGATAATGACTTTAAAGGTGAAATACAAATAATAGCAGCCACCTCAAATAACATTATCTCTATCCCTTCTGGCACCCGAATAGCACAACTTATATTACTTCCCATTCAGCATATTAACTCTGACTTTAAAAAACTTCAGCGCCCTACAATGGGCCCTGGATCCTCTGACATTTTTTGGGCACAGCCAATATCCCATAATCGGCCCACCTTAAAATTAAAATTAAATGGAAAATCCTTTGAAGGAGTCTTAGACACGGGGGCAGACGCAACAGTTATATCTTCCAATCACTGGCCTAAATCCTGGCCTCTCACGGCCGCTGCCACCCACTTGCAAGGAATAGGCGAGCTCACAAATCCCCTGCAAAGTTCACAAGCCCTAAAATGGGAAGATGAAGAAGGGAACACTGGTACAGTTATACCATATGTAATTCCCCATCTCCCCATTAATCTCTGGGGTAGAGATATCT
>PVKY010010843.1:0-12377 GCA_004027775.1 Bradypus variegatus
CTCATTCATTTTTATAGTTAGTAATCTGAAGATGTGGTTGGGTCATTAGGATTTCTTTATATTTGAAAATTGGATGTTATTAAATACAATTTTTCACTCAGTTTCTTGCCTTCTGTTTCGGCAAGGTAAGTAGTTAAAACATTGTTGCAAGGGAGTCTCAACCACTTCCTTAATTATCATTGATATTATTTTTAGTTTGGTTCATGCATAGTAAATGTCAGCTACATGAAGATAGAAAATACAAATAAGAAAAAAAAAATGATCTCTAATCTCACCCTCAGAGGTGATGCTTGGTGAATATAAATGTGGTTAATAAAGGTTAGGTCTTAAGTGACTTTTAAAAGTAGGAATAGTCTATGCATACCTTTTTCTAACTTGCTTTTTTCCTTTTACTGTAAATATTTGCAATGTCATTTAATTTTCTTTCAAAAGAATCTTTTCAGATTGTAGTGTGTATGGTGGTCACCATGGTTGCTTATTGAAAATGTAAATTCCCGGGCTCTACCCCCAAAGAGTCTTCTGATTTAGTTAAGTTTGGGGTGAGGCCCAATAATCTGCATTTTAATTGCATCCTAGATGATTCTGATGAGTGTGTTCTGATTGAAACATGGTTTTGTTTTTCATGTCTGCCTGTTGTCCTGTTATATGGATGGATGGGTTTTAATTTTAAAAATCAATCCCATGTTGATGTACCTTTAGGTAATCCCTCCCCACCTTTTTTTTCAGTGATGAATTTGGCCACTTATTTCCTAAGATAGATTCTTCCAAGAGAAACTGCTGGTTCAAAGGGTGTATGTGTTTTTAGGACTTTGATACATACTGACAAATTGCTTAGAGATATCTTTAAATTGACGTTTTATCTCAAACATTATTCTACTTTTTCTTCTGCCTTAGAGCCCTATTTCATAGATGGTATTGTGATTTTTTAGAGAAAACATAAATCTTTGTTCTTATTGGTTAATTGCTTTTTTTTTTTTTTGCTCCACCTGTGGGTTATTTATATTTGTTAACCCAGATCATCAGCAATGTACCAGCAGACAGCTTGATTCGTACAGAGCGACCACCAAACAAGGAGATACTTCGATACTTTATACGGCATAATGCATTACGAGCTGGTACTGGCGAAAATGCGCCTTGGGTGGTGGAAGATGAATTGGTGAAGAAGTATTCCCTACCCAGCAAGTTCAGTGATTTTTTACTTGATCCATACAAGGTAAGGTTACCACTATTTCTTGCATGGCATAGAGCGTTATTAGATGAGTTTATTTTCTTTGATAGCTCCAATAGGAACAGATTTATAATGGATTTTGAACTCTTACATAGGAAGTAAATTCAAAATTTGTCACACATTTCTGTTTGATATAGTTTGTGATGTGGGTAGTTAAACAGAGGTCAACTGAATATTTCCCCAATTTATTTTTTACTATGTTTACGTTATTAAAAACACAGTATATATATCTGGTTTTCTACCTCAGATCCTTTTTGGAATGAGATATGGTATAAATATAAAAAATATTTTGTGAACCATTTCCTACAAATGAAAGTCTATTTTTGTGTGACAGATAAGGTGATTAAATAAACTGGCAGCCTTGAAAAGAACTTGGGATAATTATTTTGTGTAGCAGATTAATAGAAAATTTAGCCTTTTTCTCTCTTGAGAACAGTTAATTGCTTTTTTTCTTTAAATCATCTCATTTGATCTTTAAAACATTCTTACGCAGTTGTATGGTACATATAATAACCCTGTTTTCCAGAGGGAGAAACTGAGGCCCAGTCTAATTAGAATCAACAGAGAGTAGATGACACAAATCAAGACATTGGGCCTAGGATTTCTGATTTTCTCTTCCATCTCTTGATCTTTCCAATACATTTTTTTTAACTTAGTTTTTGAGGGTATTTATGATTCTTTTATTGGTAAATATACTTATTAGCTTAATGACTGCTATTTTCATCTTGGTCTCTGGGCCAGAAAGGGACCAGGAAAGGGCTGTTGATGCATTAAAACTGAGTCAAACTTTTAGGATTTCTTTTTTTTTCCTTTCCTCTTTTCTTTTAATTGTGAACAAATAAAGAAACCTTAAATTATAACAAAATTACCTCAGTTATCTCAGGTTAATTTTGCTAACAAAAGTATATTGAAAAATGAATTTCAGTTATTTTCAGTTGATAAAGACCTCCAACCATAGCTTAGTGTTTAGCAGGTTTTCTCATTCTAGTCTAGCAAGATCAAGCATTATCTTCCGTTATACCCTTTGAATTTTTACTATTGCTTAAGAAAAATTAAGGAATTTATTGGCTGTTTCTAGGTCAGGACTTAATTTATTCATGGAACTATAGTAAACCTAAGCTTTTTCTTAAATGTTGTTTACTGAGGGGAAATTTTAGTTTACTGTCATTTCATTGCCATAGAGTTTTGGAACCATGATAAAGCTTTCTGTTATCATATGAGATTACTGTCGTAACTATATGAAAACCCTGTGTAGAAAATCATCTCTGAATGGGTTTAGACTTTTGGATCACTTGAATCCTTAAATATTTTCATCTTTTTAAATCTTACAGCTATCTTCTGTGTATTTTAGATGAGTAATTCATGTATGTGAATTACATGAAAGACTGAGTGTTATTTATGAATAAAAGGTCTTTGGAGTTTGTTAGAACAGAAAAGCTGATCCAGACTTTTTGTAGGAGCCAAAGACTAGAATTCTAGGAACTTATATCCTGAATTTATGAAGAAATCAGCTACTCCTAAAATGTTTAATGGGCCTAAAACTTAAGTTGATGAAATTTGGCTCTCATTGAGATTGAGACTAGGAAATGTAAGCTTGTTTAGACTAAACTGCTGTAAAAAGGAAGTTATTCTTTCCAGCAGGAGAAATTGAGACTTGTAAAATACCAGTCTCCAAAATTAAGACCATAAAGTATTTTCCCTACCTTAAATAATTATTTCTTGTTCTCTGGTACTATTTCACATATCACTGATTGTTTCCTGTTTTGCATTAGTGATATTTTCTTTTTTTGTAAAATTAATTTTCTTCAAGGACTTTTGGCATCTCTGCCAGGAGTAGACTTGTAAAGAGCACAGATGAGTAGTTCCTAAAATGGTGCTTTCAATTCTTTCTTCATCTAAAGAGAATTTTGATAATGCATTGGGGATTAAAGTTAATCACATAGGATCTGCCCATCCCACTGTGTTTTGTTTTTTTTTTTGCATTTTTTTAATTAAATTCAGTTTTATTGAGATTTATTTACATACCATACAGTCATCCATGATGTCCAATCAGCTGTTCACAGTACCATCATATAATTATGCACTCATCACCCCAATCTATTTTTGAACATTTTCCTTACACCAGAAAGAATCAGAAAAATAAAATAAAAGTAAAAAAGAACACCCAAATCATCCCCCCCACCACCCTATTTTCATTTAGTTTTTGTCCCCATTTTTGTATTCATCCATCCATACACTGGACAAAGGGAGTGTGATCCACCAGGCTTTCACAATCACACTGTCATCTCTTGTAAGCTACATTGCTATACAGTGGTCTTCAAGAGTCAAGGCTACTGGGTTGCAGTTTGATAGTTTCAGGTATTTACTTCTAGCTCTTCCAATGCATTAAAACCTAAAAGGGTTATCTATACAGTGAGTAAGAATATACACCAAAGTGATCTCTCGACTCCGTCTGGAATCTCTTGGCCAGTGAAACTTGATTTCCTTTCATTTTGCATCCCCCTTTTGGTCAAGAAGATGTTCTCAATCCCACGCTGCCGGGTCCAAATTCACCTGGGAGTCATATCCTGCGTCTAACTCAGTTTTAAATGTACCAGTCCTGGTTGTCCAAGTGAACTGTAAATGCTATAAAGGCAGAGAGTTGGCACTTGGGAGGCAGAACATGCCATGGAAAGAGAAGGGAACCAGATCAACCCAGAGAGGAATCCTGGCTTCATTCTGTACTGGATGTTTGACCTTGTAGAAGTAACTTCACTTTGTCATAGACTTACTAATTTTTTTTACATACAAACAGGAATAAGCAATATATAGCTCAAAAAGATATTGGAAAAATACGATGATTTAATAAAATAATAGAACCCAACACAGTGCCTAAAATACAGCAATATGTCAGTTCTTTCCTTCCACTTCCTGTTTATCCCTCACAGTGCACTAAAGACCATGAGTCACAGGAAACAGGCGTAATCAACTGATAAATTTTTCTAATTTTGCTTAATTTTGTACTTCATGGCCAGGGGACTTTTCCCAAGTGTTAAATAATTTTAAAAATAACCACCATTAACAATATTTGACCCCAAATAGTGTTTCCTATTAATTATATTTCTTAAATAATATAATAAAACACTAAAAATGCTGATTTACTTATTATTCTGGTTCTAGATTACTTGGGCTAGCCTTCATAAATGGCTATGATTCAATACAACTTTACCAAGGCACAAAAATCAAGAGTACATGTTTTCTACAAATATATTTACTGCTGTAAAGTCTGTAAACTGTTCAACAACTACAGGACTTTTTTTTTTTAATCAAAAAGAAAAATATTTACACTTCAAATACATTAAAAAGTTAAAGATTATTCTTAGTTGATCCCTATAACACAAGCACTTAACATCCTCATGCTTTTTTATCATCGCATCATATCTATTCAATGTACACATCCCATGTACTTACTAAGCAATTATTGGCACTTGCGTTTTCTTTGTCAGGTTTACTTTGATGTGTAGCTTCTTAAAAAACCTAATAATTTGTCCAAGGAAAAGCCTCATGTTTTTTTGGAATACCAATGCTGCTACACTATTTCCAGATCTACCTCCAAAGCTGAACTTAGGTGTTGGCAGTTCTTCAAAAAGTTCAAATCCTTCGCTGAATTCATTTAGCAACTCTTCCTTGGTCCAATTACATGAGGTTATTAGAAAAAAGCCTTTCACTTCCAACACCTTAGAAAGATTTCACATATTGATTTCTCTTCTCAATTGCATTGTCAGGATTAAGGCTTATGGCATCAAAAGTTCCTTTGTCAACACAAATATGAAATCCAGACAGCTTTGTGGAAAGATTCAAGAAGTCTTCCACCTTCAACTTAATGTTAGATAAACCTTCTTTCTCTATAATACTTCCAGAAAGCTGTATTGCAGAGGGAGAGTAATCAATCCCAGTAATATTAGAGAAACCAAATTTTGCAAGTTCAACCAGGAAAACACCATTTCCAGTTCCAGTATCAAGTACGGAGGTATCCAGTGGGATCTTGTGTTTTTCCATCCACCTTATTAATCGATTCATACTCTCTTCTCCAAACCAAATTTCTCCTGCATCTCCATGTTCTTGGAAAGTTTGCAATTCTCTCTCATAAACAGCATCCCAGTGCTCTCGGGTGCCCAGAGCCGACGGAGCGAAGCCAACCTCTCCGCGACTGCCCTCGCGGGACCACGCCGCGGGCCCAACGCCGCTGCAGTCAGTGCCAGCGCTCATCTCGCTCGGCACCCCGCTCGGCCGTTGGGCCCCACTGTGTTTTAATGGCAGTAGGTTTAAAAAAATATTTTTTCTTTCTTTGCCTCCTCTTGGGTTTTTATAGAATTAAGTTTTACCAGGATGGTGAATACATTTATTGTAGAAAGATATGACACTTGGAGTGGGGAAGCAAGTTCTGGGCCGTAGTTTTAGGAAAGGACTGATGGGGAGAACTTAGGTGGGTGGGATAGAAGGAAATTATTTTGAGATAAAGAAATTTTGGAGTGTTAGGTGACTAGGGCCTAGTGTGACGATGAGAGGGTGTGTTTGTGTTTCACCTCTTTCTAGAATATAACTTACTTGAAAATAAGGACCGTCTTACTCATTTTATATTGTGTGTTGTTTAGTGTAGTACCTTGCATATAATAGATAGATGGCTGTTGAATTCATTTCCTTAAGTTCCATTAGAAGGTTTGTTGAAGAGAAAAATGCCACTGGCAGTTGGGTTTAGGGATACCATAATTTTTTATATCCTAATCACTTGGAGTAATGATTTTCAAGGCTATTGGATGATAAGATAACTGTCATCTAAGATGAAATCAGCCATCCTACAAACTAGCTTATTTCCCACTTGAAATACATTGTGGCCTTTGTGTTTTGTGAGTCTGGTACTGTTTGGACTCTTATTTTGGGCTGGTAAATCCTAGTAGGGAAGTTTTTATATAGAGACATAACAAGAAAATAACATTTCTTAAGACATTTGGAATCCTGAAATAATATGGACTAATTTAATATGACTTTTAATACATTTTAGAAACTATTTATTTTGAAATGATTTCATACAGAAAAGTTGACAAAACGGAGTAAAGAATTTCCATGTAACCTTCAACTAGATTCCTTAAATGTTAACATCTGTTTTACCATTTTTTTCTCTTTACACAACACATACACACACACACACACACACACACACACACACTTACTTTATTCTGAACCATTTGAGAGTCAGTTATAAAACAGGTTGTCCTTTTAATACTTTATTGTGTGTAATTATCAAAATCAGGAAATTAGCATTGAAGCAATATTATATTGTCTACAGTTCTTATTCAGATTGTGTCAATTGTCCCAACAATGTCTGTTTAGCCCCCAAAATATTTGTTTTAAGTTTTTAACCTTTTGGTCCAGGATCCATTATCGTGTCACGTGTTGAGTTTGTCACATTTCCTTTAATCTGGAGGAGTTCCTTACTTTTTCTTTGGCATTTTTTAAGAATACAAGCCAGTTTTTTTGTAAAACCTGCCTCAATTTGGGTTTGCTTTTTTTCTCATGATATTACTATTCAGGTTATGAATTTTGGGTAGAAATTAGAATTGATATTGTATTTCTTCTCAGTGGAGACGTGATGGAATTTGGTCTCATTAGTGATATTATTTTACATTTTAAAATGTTGTTTCTTATCTGTCCTACTAATTGACATTTCAAGTAAGGTTCATAGCCTTAAGATTTTTCTTTGAATCTATTTTGGTTCTTGAAGTTTTTTTTTATTTGTTTTGTTTGTTTTTATTGAGTTAGACACAAGAGAAATACTTTTAAAAATAAATAATACTTTAAAAAATAAATAATATTAATTTTCAGAGCACCTTTAAAATATCTTATGGTAATATATTTTACAAATTTGCTGATAATAGTCCCCTTCAAATCCATAACATGTTGCCTTATGTGAATAAGAAGAATGAAATAAGAATCAAAATATAAATTGTCAAAGTTTTCTAGTTGAGGATTCTTACACTGTTTAGACTATAAAATTCAGCATAGCTGAGTGAGCTGCTGCATACAGAGTTTCTTCACTTTTAAATCATTTATTAAGAAAATTGACTTCCTTTAGGTAGGTATTTATAGTGGTGGTATGTTTCACATGGAAGGGAGCAAATGTAGAATTGTTTTTCCTTTTGCATTCTAATTTTCTTGTGGCATCCCATGTTGCTGAGACATTAATAAGTCTTTTTTTCCTGTATAACAATTAGGAGGGGCCTTTACCCCAAAATTATAAATACTCCTAATCCAGGTGTTCGCTCTTTTCCCTCCTCCATGCATTGATTACTTGTGCTGAGCAGGGTACAGGGAAGACCCTTAGCACATAAGTGGTTTTATACTTTTTCAGATCCCCCTGAGTCCAGTCTTGCCGGCTCCCATTTGGCTGTGACTGCCCAGCATGCCCCATGCTGAGATGATCCACTTACTGAAGGACTGCTCATGCGGGGAGCCGGCCTGTTGGGAGGGGGTTGGGTGAGTTCATTCTTTTTCATTTTTAAGAAAAAATTATATGGTGTGACTTGACAAAAACACACCTCTTGTGGCTAAGACAGCCCAGCTCTTTCTTGCACTGTTTCTTCATAATGCTATGCTTCTAAGTGGAAGAAATTTAAAGAACCATATGCTAAATTTGAGTAACTTTTTAAATAGAAATATAACAGTAAATTAAGAAGTGGCCCAATTATAATTGACCTTATTAAAAGATATCTATTTAAAATGCTAAAGATGAAAGTCTCACGTGAGTCTCCTTTTCTTTTTAGTGATAAATTTCATTTTAGGATGACTTTAAGTATAACCTGTTATCCTGAGCAGTAGGAAAAGTATCAGTGTCTGTACTCTGAAGCTTTTCCAAGTCTTGCTAAAGAAGTTGGTTAACGCTTTGGAGGAACATGTATATTTAATACCTGCCAGGGTAGTGATGGATCTTATTCTACGGTTTTCGGGATGGTCTCTGAAATACCGTTCTCTTTGGAGTAATGATGCTAGCACTGTCCACAAGGAGAATGAAACCTTAATAAGTTATCTTTCCTTGTTCTTTTCTAATATTTTGAAATTTAGTGGCACTGCCTCTGGGGGAAAGTATCCCCTGAGTCATTAGTTAGGGTTTATATTCTATAAAGCTATAAAACCTCTTTGTTAGTCCATTCTGAGGATGACTACTGGGTAGCCAAAATAATCAGCCAAAGGAACCTGCTGTGAAATTCTTAAAAGGGAGATTGGCCTTTTAGTTTAGAGAACTTAGCCAGAAGTAGAATTTGTTGAGTATATCAAACTCATTGGGGGCAGTATTTCTGTTTCTCGTTCTGTCTTGGTTCTGTGACTTTGTTTCTCTTATCTTTAATGTTTAAATCCTATATGTCATCTTAACAGGGCTTAATAATCTTATTAAACCTTTTTGCTTTAATCCTGTGAAGAGCATAGGTGTTCTTATTATCTCTGGGATTTATTTCACTGTAGCCACTGACCTGTAAGCTTTTTTGGGGGGCTCATAATTTCATATTCACCAGTCTTTCACTGTTTCCTTGCCTATCATCTCATGTTACAGTAGCTTCTTCTATCCTGCCTCCAGACTGCTTCTTTACATGATATTCTCATCAAGTTAGTCCCTTCCACTCAAAAATCTTAAGTTTGTCAAGTCCCTGAGTACTATCTTTATGCTTAGCTGCTGTTGGTAATAGAAATTAAATATTCTAGAGGTTATCTAGTCTTTCTCTTAATCACTTGAAACAAGAAATTTTTTAAAATTGGTTGTACTCTTGCATTGTTTGGTTATTTTGTTTAGTTTGGAATTTAGCTACCAGGCCTTTTTCTTCATAATTGTATACTTTAAAGCATTGGAATCATAGCTTTTAAAAAAAAAAATCCACATTTAAACAGAGAAACAGAGGTTTTATGACAAAGGGACTAGATTCTAACCTAGTGACTAATTCTTTAGGATGGGGATGCGATATGGTAAGTTTGAGGAGAGAGAAGATGTGAACTAGTTGTCTAGGTGAGTGGGAAAGTGAACAGATTAAGGGGATATACTGATTACTGGGCAGCATTTATAACCCATCTGAGATACCTGGACATGAATTTAAAGTGAGGCCACTTATTTTCATATTTTATTCTGGCCATGTTTAAGTTGAATGTATGCAAGGCCAGGAATAAGAGAGTTTGGGTTAAGTAGGGTTATGGTTTTTACCAAGTAGCTATAATAAGCAAGAAAGACAGGGGAGCTGTAGACTTATGTCAGAGATTGATTATAATGATTGTATCTGGATAAAAAAGTACAAGGAAGTGAGGGTGGTAGAAATGTAATAGAATTAATTAATTTTAGGTCCTTGTGAGATTGAAGGATTATAGAGTTGGGGCACTAAAAGGGAGGAAGTTTGAAAGACAGGAGTGATGGTCAAAGAGAGAATGTATGAAATTAAGATTGTAGAGTGCTTACAGTTATTAATATAGTCATGAAAATGAATCCTTAGGTGTGGGGGCAGGGTGGGCAGATTGGATTTGAGGAACCAGGAAGCTGGGTTCCTTATCTGTGAACATTGTTTTATTTTTGTTCTTATCAATTCTTTTAATAAAATATGGCTCTGAATTTAGATGAAAAGACTTAAATTAGTATACTTTCTACTTAAAAGTATAGAATACCTCCAATTGGAACAGAGGTTTGAAGGACAAAAATCCAGTCCTGTTTTAAGAGCATTACTTTTTTAAACTCCTCAGCTATTGCCATTGTCTAGATCAGGTATCCTTAATTTGGGTCCATTGATGGACTTTCTGAAATTGTATGCATGAATTTTGTGTTTTTTTTTTTTCCTGAGAAAAATGTTCATAGATTTAATTATTTTAAGAAATACTAATCTGTGATTAAACAGAAAACTAGTTGTGTAGCACAAATGTTTAATATCAGATTTTTAAGTCTGGTGTGAAGAGAATTTTGTATTGATATAGTTAAAACATTAGCTGACATTCATGTCTTTGTTTTTTCAGAGATATGGTGTCTTTGAGGAGAAACGAATATGTAGCTTTACCTGAGTAGCTGAGGAAGAGAGCCTTTAGGATGCTTGATTAAATATTGCTTCTTTAAATGAGTTTATTTAAGTTAATTTTTCTCCTCTTCTTAAATTCTAGTACATGACTCTCAACCCTTCGACAAAGAGGAAGAATACTGGATCCCCGGACAGGAAGCCCACAAAGAAATCCAAGACAGACAACTCTTCTCTGACCTCACCACTAAATCCTAAGTTATGGTGCCATGTACACTTGAAGAAATCCTTGAATGGCTCCCCACTCAAAGTGAAGAACACAAAGAATTCCAGATCTCCAGAAGAGCATCTAGAGGAAATGATGAAAATGATGTCACCCAACAAGCTGCATGGTAACTTTCACATTCCTAAGAAAGGCCCACCTGCCAAGAAACCAGGGAAGCATAGTGACAAACCTTTGAAAGCAAGGGGGAGAAGCAAAGGCATCATGAATGGACAGAAATCCACAGGGAATTCCAAATCTCCCAAAAAGGGTTTGAAGACTCCCAAAACCAAAATGAAGCAGATGACATTGTTGGATATGGCCAAAGGCACTCAGAAAATGACACGAGCCCCACGGAATTCTGGGGGCACACCTAGGTCTTCTAGCAAACCTCATAAACATCTGCCTCCTGCTGCCCTGCACCTCATTGCCTATTACAAAGAAAACAAAGACAGGGAGGACAAGAAGAGTGCCCTGTCCTGTGTTATCTCCAAAACAGCACGTCTTCTCTCTAATGAAGATAGAGCCCGCCTCCCCGAAGAATTGCGAAGTATTGTTCAAAAACGCTATGAGCTTCTAGAGCATAAAAAGAGGTGGGCCTCTATGTCTGAAGAGCAACGCAAAGAATATTTGAAAAAAAAACGAGAGGAGTTGAAAGAAAAGTTGAAAGAGAAAGCCAAGGAACGGAGAGAAAAAGAAATGCTTGAGAAACTAGAAAAGCAGAAGCGATACGAGGACCAAGAGCTGACTGGCAGAAACCTTCCAGCATTTAGACTGATGGATACCCCCGAGGGGCTGCCCAACACACTGTTTGGGGATGTGGCCATGGTGGTGGAATTCTTGAGCTGCTATTCTGGGCTACTCTTACCAGATGCTCAGTATCCTATTACTGCCGTGTCCCTTATGGAAGCCTTGAGTGCAGATAAGGGTGGTTTTTTATACTTGAATAGAGTGTTGGTCATCCTCTTACAGACCTTATTACAAGATGAAATAGCAGAAGACTATGGTGAATTGGGAATGAAGCTGTCAGAAATCCCTCTGACGCTGCATTCTGTTTCAGAGCTGGTACGGCTCTGCTTGCGCAAATCTGATGTTCAGGAGGAAAGTGAGGGCTCAGACACAGATGACAACAAAGACTCAGCACCATTTGAGGACAGTGAAGTGCAAGATGAGTTCCTAGAGAAGCTGGAGACCTCTGAATTTTTTGAGTTAACATCAGAGGAGAAGCTACAGATCTTGACAGCACTCTGCCACCGGATTCTGATGACATACTCAGTGCAAGATCATATGGAAACCAGACAGCAGATGTCTGCAGAGTTGTGGAAGGAACGGCTTGCTGTGTTGAAGGAAGAAAATGATAAGAAGAGAGCAGAGAAACAGAAGCGGAAAGAGATGGAAGCCAGAAATAAAGAAAATGGAAAAGAGGAGAATGGGTTAAGTAAAACCGATAGGAAGAAAGAAATTGTGAAATTTGAGCCCCAAGTTGACATGGAAGCCGAAGACATGGTTAGTGCTGTGAAGAGCAGAAGGCTGCTTGCCATTCAGGCTAAGAAGGAACGGGAAATCCAAGAGAGAGAAATGAAAGGTAAAATCTTATGTCTAGAGAAGAGGGGGAAAGCCCTTCAGAAGGCAGTAAAAGGAACGAAATTACTAAGGTTATGGTAGGGTCTGTAGTTTTGTCATAGCTGTTTAGTTACTTCTGTATGTAACATCCGGCACCTACTAAGTATGTACTATTGTAGCAGAAGTGTTCAGTCTGGAATTCTGCAATTAATGATACTTTGACATAGACCACTGTGATGTTGGAATCTTTTCTGGGTTTAGTAAAGGACCAAATCCACAAACAGACATAGTGGAAGCAACATGTTTGGTG
>PVKY010010844.1:0-12372 GCA_004027775.1 Bradypus variegatus
AGATGCTATACTGCTGGCTTTGCAGATGGAGGAAAGGGCTTTCTTTGCAGATGAAGGAAGGGGCTACCAACCAAGGAATGCAAAGAATGCAGCTATAGAAGCTGAAGAAAACAAGGAAACAGATTCTCCCCTACTGCCTACACCTTGATTTCAGCCCATTGAAAATGATTTTGGACTTACAGCCTCCAAAACTGTGAGAGAATCAATTTCTGTTGTTTTAAACCACTAAGTTTGTGGTAATTTGTTACAGCAGCAATAGGAAGTTGAGACAAGGGGAAAAGATGATTACTTGAAGTTTTGATGTCACATTTTGAACATTTTCTAACAGGCATGCCTAAGGTTCAGCTGACTTTCTAGGTCTAGAGCATTGTAATTTAGCACAATTGATTAGGATCTAGTCATTTCACAAGTCTGTAAAATTAGTAAGATGCAATGAGATTCTTTTCTGTCCACCTAAAGAAGACACAAAGATTTTGGGTTTTATTGCCCTGTAGGACATTAACCAGTTTTTATTCTAATGGAGAAATCTTATTTTAGCATTCCTTTGTTTTTTCACTGGCTATAAAATCCTTAGTTCTTATTTTCTCTTTTGAATTGACTTGACTTTGCCAACCTGCTGGTTTCCTCCTTGATGAGTTAAATAAAACTTTGACAAACGCTCAAAAAAAAAAAATTGGCATACCTTCCTTTAGCACACACTTGATATCTCCATGCTTGACAGTCTGACCTGGGTGAGAGGTAATGACTGTGGTTCAGTTGTCAAGAGTGGAGATTGGCTTTTGGAAGTCACACAATACTTAAACTAGCTATATGTCCATACACATGAAAAGGTCGTCTTGTCAAGTAAAAACAGCATGATCCTTCTGATCTAAAACAATGATAATATCTGCTGGCTCCAGTCCTGCCTCTTGGTCTCTTTCACCATAGACTTATCCTCTGGCTATCTTCCATACCTTTGTCTATACGAATTTCTAGAGTCTTCTCTCGAACTATCTTCCTTCAATTGCAATTTTTTCATCTATCTTTAGGACTGCTCTGTTCCCTAAGGCCCTGGTGCTTCATGTACACAGACAATTTGCTGAACCATTCCAGGCCATATCTGATGAAGTCTTATTTGCGTTCTAGTACCTCAGCAATTGGGACAGCGTTCTCCTTTCGTACCACCTCATCCTTAACATTTTTTGCAAATCACTTTCTTTTGCAGAGCTAGTTTTCTTGTTGCAGTGTTATATAAATCTTCTAAGGTTATGAGAACTGATGTACATTTTTACCTCTCCTTTCTCTGCATCCTTCCACCACTTCCAAAAAAACACATCATAGGTGTCCATCGGGGAAGTCAAAACCCTTGCCTTCTCAACCCTCTTCGATGGTCCATTCTCCTTTGTCATATTCTCTTTTCTTTGCATCAGAGAGCACTTCGTAAGCTTGAAAAATCTGTTTAAAATTCTCACCTTCATTAGGATTCTTATCAGATTGGTATTTCAAGGCTAGTTTCCCGTACGTCTTTTTCAACTCTTCTGGGTGGCATTAGGTTAGAAACATCATAGTAAGTGGTTTCTTTCACCATTTTCTATGGCTAGAGAGGAAGCTGGGGTTGATGAGGGAGAGTGGAAAGAAGTGCGTAACTGTTCAAGTTAAATTTAAAATCATACTTTGTGCTTAGATAGCAGATGTACCCCTGCAATGTCACATTTGACCAACTTTAATTAAATAAGCAAAACTTGAGGAGCCATAATATCAGTGGTAACTTGTGTCTAGGGGCCCAGGCCCTGGGCAACGGGCAGTCAGGGAAGAAAATGACAGTGGGAATTGGGATGTGCTGGGCTGCTTGGCGATATTCTTGGGCCCTCACGTATGGAAAGAGTTAAAAACCCTGAACTCCAAGCTTTGCTAATTCCTAGTTAGAAACTTTATTGTCACATCAAGTAGTAAGAAAAGGTAACTTTTTACCTGCCTTCTTCATCACCCTCTTCTTGGCTCCTTAAGCTATGCCTGTCTGGTTTCACTCCTCCGGAAGTCTGGCACGTTCCTGTAAGGAAGAAGTGTTGGGCCAGATTCAGTTTCCTTCCCCTCTGGACACTGAGATATCAAGGATGAACATGACAAGTCCAGTCAAAGATTTCACTCTTGTAGGAAGACCTGATGATTCTTCAGATAAATTTACAGGCTCTGGGTACTGTGAGTGCCAGACATTGGAGATAAAATCAGGGTCAGGGCAGACAAAGCCTGACATTCATGGAACTGACTTGCTGGGTGGCTGAGACCATCCATAAACAAGGAAAGGAAGATAATTTCAGGGGCTGATAAGGCATTGGAAGAAAATAAAACAGTAATGAAATGAGAGTCACTAACGGCGTATTTTGGGCTTTGTTTTCAAGGCAGTCCTTTCCAAAAAGGTGCTATTTGACCAAAGACCTAAATGAGAGGTCACTTGTGGGGCCATGTAGCAGGCAGGGGACGTGTCAAGTCTGAGGGTCTGGTGGAAGAAAAGGCCCTGCGGCAGGAATGAACTTGGCTTAAAGTGAGGCGCTTGCAGTAATGGGCTAAAAACTCCTGAGATTTTGATACGTTCCAGGCATTTAAATTCTAAGCACTTTATAATTCCTTTAATCCTCACAAAACTATGAGGTAAGTACTGTTATCTATTATCTCCATTTCCAGATGGGGAAATTGAGGCACAGAGAAGTTACCTAACTTGCCCAAAATTACACAGCTAGTAAATGTTGGAGCTGGGAGTCAAAGCCAGAGTCCACTTGCTCAATCATTACAAAGAATTGTCATACAAAGTAATGCACAAATCCCTTCTGTGCTCTCCAGTTTCTCCGTTTTTTAGAACAGTGAATTGGGTTCACTCACTTCACTAAACATTTACTGATGCTTCCTTTGTACTGTTAATAGGCGAGGGGATACAAAACTGACAAAATCGCGCCTTTTTGACGCGCACATGGGTAGGAAGGCGGGGAGAGATCCTGCCCAGTGCTCCAGCACCCCCTGGCGACCTTTCTGATCCGCGCAGCCGCAACAGTCTGCGGAGGGGACAGCGACGCCGGAAGCGCCTGCTCTTCCTCTCGCCCGCCCCTTCCGGCTCACTTCCGCCTACCCCGCCCGGGCGGCCAGACCGGAAGCCCGGCGCTCGTACCTGATTTTCCTCGGCTGGGTCGGAACTCGGGGTCGCCAAGATGCCGGTGAGGGGCCGCAGCCGGAGGCGGGTGGGGAGACGGCGGGGATCGAGAGTGGCGAGAAGTCGTGTGTGTGCTGAGGGAAGGCGGGCCGAGGAGCGCAGAGAGGAAGCGAGGACCTTGAGGAAAAGCAAATGCGAGGGGAGGGGTCTATCCCTTGCCAATTTGGGGCGGCTCGGGGGTGTCGGCCATGGGGGCGGGGAGAGTGGGCCAAAGACCCGAGGCGTGTTGATAAGGCGGCCTCAGCCCTTCCTGCTCCCATCTCTCAAATCCCGACTCTCTTTCTCCCCTTTTCCCCCCGAGTCAGGCAGGGTTCCCAAAACCTCTCTAGAGCCGGAGCCAAGACCTAAGATTTTTATTTTTCATGTTTTAAATCTAGGTCCCGGCTTCTTTTTCCAGTTAGGCCCACTTCCTCCTCCGCCCCGGGGGCGGGTCCCTCTCGCTGCTTGTCGTCTGCAGACCCCACTTCCCGGACTCCTCCCCTGTCGCCCTGGCAGTGGCTGCCACCCCCGAGCCAGCTGGGTTTAGGGCCCCCAGAACAGACTCAAAGGCGGCACCTGGTTTGCAAATGCTTCTGTTTTCGTGTGTGCCAGTGGAAGTAAAAATATATAATGGCTTGGTTGTCTTTTATTTCTCACAGCCAGTCTTTGGGTAGATTAAACGCCAGTATGGTCTCTCTTTTGTAGAGTAGGAAAAAGGTTTCACAACATGTGATTTTTTCATACAACAAACATCACTGACCACTTACTGCCTGCCAAGTATTATTATAGCAGTGAATAAGACCAACAAATCTCTGCTCTGAAGGAGCTTGCCTTCTAATAAAGAGACAGACAGTAAACATCTAAACAAATAACGGAGAAACTTTCAGATAGTGACAAGTGCTATAAGGGAAATAGGTAACGAGAGTGACTGGTGAAGAGGAGGCAGAGACTGTTTTTGATAGTGTCTGATATGGAACAAGCCAGAGTTATAGATGAATAGTTCATGAATCTTAATAGTTACCACCTCTTGACTCCTCATGTATGCTGGGCAGGCCCTGAGCTAGATACTTTATATAAATTATCCCATTTAATCCCCCAGTGAACTTATGAGGTAGATACCCCCTTATTCCCCTTTTTCAGAGGAGGAAACAGAAGCTCAAGTAGATAACTTTTACAAGGTCACACACTTGCGGTAAAGCCAGATTTTAAGCTACAGTGCCAAAAGCCTGGTGCTCTTTCCAGTTGTGCATAGAACGCCATGGACTTCCCTTGTGATTACTTATTTAATGTCTGCGGCCTTCTTTGGCCTGCAAGTTCTCTAAGGGCATAGACCAAACTGCTACCATGCCTTGCACATTGAAGGTGCTTACTGATTGTGAAAGGAATGAATCACAAGACAGGGGCCCATGTTTTCTTACAAAAAGCCAGCCATCTTGTAAAAAGCAGAACCAGGAAGTGGCATATAAATTGCTCTCATAAATGTGATATTTTTCTCTCTTAACTCATACCTGCCCACTGAAGGCAGTATATCTCCCTTCATTTTACAAATTTGGAAACAGGCTAAGAGAAAAGTGATGATGGTCAAGGACATAAAGTCAAGAAGTGGCAGAGCTGAAAAAGCTAGCACTTGGGTCCTGGTAAAGGTTTGACAACCAGTTGGAGGAGAGTAACCTAATTTATATAGTGTTTGCCTATTTCTCTAGTGTAAATACTCCTACCAGCTACCAATATGATGCCACTGAACGTGAAATTAGGAAAAGTAGAGTAGCACCCTTTTGATAGTATCTCCACTATAAAGATACGAAAACGTAAATAACCTTAAGAGCATAGACAATAGTAAAATATAATTTTGCAAATGAGGAAGTGGTAAGTTTCAAGTATTTATTACCTTTGTTTTTAATTTATTTAATTGTAAGGTTATATATAGTTTAATCTTTTATAATGGCTGTTATAAACACACCACCAGTTTGCAGAATTCTTCAAAATTTTAATGGCTTTCTTTCTTTAGCCAGTAAAAGCCAGCTCCAGCACATCACTGCTGCCATCCCTTCTTCCCCCTCTCCTAGTTAGTCTTGGGTGTGTTATTCTTTTTTTTACCTTTGGGAAAATTTGCTTGTCTGCTCTGGTGACATTTGCTCTCTTGCTGCTTCTGAATTCTCACCTAGCTTGCCATTACAGGCTTACCACTCTTCTCTCATGGATCCTGACACTAGACTCATTGGAAACATGGCACTGTTACCCATCAGGAGTCAGTTCAAAGGACCTGCCCCTCGAGAGAGTAAGTCTAAATCCCTTTTCATTCTTTTCAGGTCTTGGTATGAAATGCCTAGCAACCCTCTGGCTTTACCAAATTAGGAAAATTCTTAGATTGCTTCTCTCAGATTGTTCTCTCCAATTGTTTCTTATACTTTCTACTTGCTTGGTGGATGCTGTATTCTAGACCTTTCAAGATTTTTGTTAAATATGTTGAATCTAGTAGGAAACTATTGTTGCTGCTAATTTCCCCAGGATATTTTGTTGGAGAGAAAGAGGGAATGTGACTAATTCTGGACACTGTTCCTGACATCATTCTCAGTTCTTTCAGACTAATCTAATTCTCTACCTCTGTAGAATGCCATCCCCCCGTTCTTTGTCATGGAGCAGGAAAAAAAAATTTTAAGCTCTTTTGCCATCTAAATCTAAATCTGCTTCCTTTATCCATGCTGCTTCAGAATCTTCATTTTGAGTAATGGCTTGATTGCTATTAAGATTTAAGAAAATTTTAAGTGTTTGGTATAACAATGCTCATTTCCACTTGTCTGAACTTTTTGCTTTCTTTCTTGGTACTCTGCCTTTTTTTTGTACTCTGCTTTTTTTTTATTTATTTATTACTGTTTTTTTTTTTTGTTTGTTTGTTTGTTTGTTTTACTGTTTAGAAAGCCCCATTCTTTTTCAGAGACGGTCTGAGACTCTTCTGACAAATGCTGAGATGTTGTGCCAACAATGTACTTGATATTTTATTAGACACGGTTTCCCTGCTCCCAGGGCTGAGTCTTGCAAAGGTCAGAGCTGAATTCCATTCATGGTTTCCAAGGCTGTGGTTATAATCACCTATTTTGTACTGACCCCATCACCATTCCTCTGCCAGACTATTGAACTGGACCTCTACTTTAATTTTGTTTTCAACACCAGTTTGTTTCTCGGTAAACTTAATAAATTTGGTGAGTCACCATAGGCTTTAGTTAATTCTGAGATAAAGGAAAAGGAGCAGATGGAAAAAGGCAGACCTAAAAAGAAGAAAAATAATGTAAAAGAATTAACAGTGCAAAGAAAGAATAAGAATCAGTGATGATTCAAATTCCTCAAGAAAATACCCTTTTCAGATCATTAAAAAATGCCATATAATATATCAGAAGATAAGATGCAGTTGACTGAGGATGGAATGAATCTGTTTGCCACCTATGCAGTTGTTGAGAGTATGGGGCCCCCAAAACTAGAACTTCATGGTTTCTGTTGATGCGGAATGACCTAGGCTCTCCCCAAGGGGATTGGATTAGAACTAAATAGGAATTATTGAGGGATAAAAACCTGTGCTGTGAGCTAAGGAACTGTTAGCAATAGTCACATTCATTCATTGCCATTTTACAGATATCTTCCCAGCGCCTTTTACATGCCAAGCACTCTTCTAGGTTCTGTGTCCTGTAAAACCTCCCTGCCCCCATATTTTTGCATTTAGAAGAACTGGTTGATTTTGTAAACAGTATCGAATCCTCTAAGGTGTTTTCCTTTTCTCAGATAAGAAAATAGATTGCGAGGGCTAACTACAAGTCTAGAATTAGAACTCTGTTGAAATTCTTTGTTAGGAAAAAGAGTTGGGATTAAGACAACCGAATTGCACAGTGCAAAGCCTTCAGGATTACTTTGCATTTCTGTGTGTGAGATGGATGCAGTTCATGGACTAGAAACATAAATAACTGTCCCGGCATTGCTGAGACCAGCTGCCGGATATAAAGACCCTGAGATTTTGACCTTTTTAAAATAAGAAAAGAAAAACAAAAAATTGCCAAAGAAATTGTGTAATGAAATATGTCTTTGTCACAACAGTATTTCTGGTTTTTCTCAGTCTCTCACCATCTAGAACAACTTGTACAAGTAATTTTTAAGTCATCATTTTCATAAAAAGAAAGATACATACCTGAACCTCAGCATGCTCCCAAATGACAATTGAGGGTGTCTTTCTCCCCTGAAACTGTAGTATGCAAATTCAAATAAAATTATGTTGAATAAGTTTTCATTTTTTAAAAGTGTTTTGTGAAAGTTAGTCTCTGTGTTTGAGTCTATTTTTATAAATGCATCAGGAAATGTCTGGAATGATGTTCACCAAAAGTTAATAGTAGTTATTTCTGCACAGTAGGATTTGGGGTGCCAATAACAATGTTTTTTCTTGAATTGTTTGATTTTTTTTTTAATAATGAACATGTGTAACTTCTATAAAAACAATAAAGCAATAAAAATAAACTGTGTATTTATTATTTAGAAATTGTCTCTAAGGATTTTACTTTTCAGAAGCCTCATTTTATTTTACCCAACCTCAAAACTCTTTGACAGTTGAGCTTGGATTTTTAAATTTCTCGTTAGCTTTTTTAGATGTTATATTTTACATTTGCTTAATGTTCTCTGCCTTCTTTCCCTGTGTCTTGCATAGCAAAAGATACAGACATTGTGGATGAGGCCATCTATTACTTCAAAGCCAATGTCTTCTTCAAAAACTATGAAATTAAGGTAAATTATAGAGCTTTTAATACTGAATTTAATTTTCTGATGGGGATAATGTCTACCTTGCAGTCAGGGTCATTATACAGGGGAATAGAAATGAAATGAGATTACGTGGTTTTTAAAATCCGGAACGTGGTCTACTGTTAGACTGTGTGCGTGTGTCGGGGTAGGGGGGAGAGTGCATATATTAGTTTCTCTCTTTCCCTCCAAAATCTACACCAGGGGTCAGCAAACTACAGCCCAGGGGCCAAATTTGTCCTGCTGCCTCTTTTTGTAAAGAAAACATTACTGGAACACAGCCAGTCTCGTTGGTTTGTGGCTCACAAAGCCTAAAATACTTCCGCTTGCCCTGTACAGTGAAAGTTTGCCAACCCCTGGTCTAGTTCTTTCTTTACTTATTCAAAACTAATTAAGCACCCACTTTGTACCTACCCTAAGCTTTTGTTTAGGACTAGTCCAAAACCAAAAAATCCTTTGTGCTATGTTATTTTTTACATACTTTTGTGTCCTTTACCTGAAGTGGAAATATGAGTAGACTTGAATGGCCCTGACCCTACTCTGAAGCCCCCCACTCTTCGCTCCAGCCTCTTAGTTCCTGTGAGGAACGGACAAGGGGAAGGGACAAGGGAGATGAGATGGCAGAAAAGATGAAGGGGAAAATGAGAAAGGAAAAAAAAAGGTTTCTAAGTTCCTGCTTTGAGCAAATTACAAGGAATGTCAATAAATTTTCTTGCTAATATTCTGGAGTGTGGAACTTTGGCCTCTCCTTGCCTAATTTGATCTTTTAGAATCAAATGGGGTGTAAATATTTGATTTGTAGACTCTTGGGCTACACACTGTAGTCTAAACGTTCTGTAATTTTTAACGGTGCTTTATGGACCCAATACATGGTTAAGTGTTATGTTCATAGTAATATGAAATAAATATAATTCTGCCACACTCCACTCTCTGGAATATCCTATGGTCTTAAAAATAGGGAAATGTGTAGGGCTTTTTTTTTTTAACCTATAAATCTTTGTAAAATTTGACCCAAAAGACCACATTAGATCAGTATCTGTTCTTTTTCTTCACATTTTCTTTTTGGTGAAGCCAAGATGTTGGGCTTGTGGAGCCCTTCAAGAACAAGTCACATGTGAAATAATTGCTTCCTCCTTTAGAGTAATGAGTGGTTCAGTTCTTGGCAGGGACCCTGAAGTGAAAAGGTTTTTAACTTTGAACCAGGCATATGGTGTGCCTCAGATTTTCCCAGCAGCTTTTATTAATTCTCCATCCTACACAAAGTAAGGGGTTGTTTGCACAGCTCCTCAGGAGCCCAAGGAAGAGGGGAGTAGAGAAAGTAAATGCATAGCCACATAGCTCAGGGGACAAGCTGGTGACTCCCTGCCCAGAGTGGGTGGAGAGGGGCTTCAGAAGCCTGCAGAGTACAGAGTATTTTTGGCAGAAAATAAAAAAGTATTTGCAAAGTCCCCTTGAGGGACTGGGAGAAAATGTGGAAACATTAAACTTCCCCACCTGGGAAACTGCTGATACTCTTCACAAGCATTAGTGAATCCCAATTTAGTAAGTCAAGCCCTCAATCTTAGGGCTTGCCCTTAGGAAACTTATTCCTGCAAAGAGAAGTTAAGCCTACGTATAATATGCCTAAGAGTCACCCCCACAGAAGCTTTTTTGTTGCTTAGATGTGACCTTTCTCCCCCAGCCAGCTCTGCAAATAAACTCACTACCCTCCCCAGTATGTGAGACAGGACCCCCAGGGATGAACCTGGCCTGGCATCATGGCATTCAGAATGCCTTCTTGACCAAAACAGGGAAAAGGCATGAAACAAAGTTAAGTTTCAGTGGCTAAGAAATTTCAAACAGAGTTGAGAGGTCATTCTAGAGGTTATTCTTATACGTTACATAAATATTCCTTTTTAGTTTCTAGTGTATTAGAATAGCTAGAAGGTAATACCTGAATCTGCTCAGCTGTAAACTAGTAGACTTGATTCTTGATGATAATTGTATAGCTATATAGCTTTATCATGTGACCGTGTGATTGTGAAAATCTGGTGACTGAGACTGCCTTTATCCAGTGTATGGGCAGATGAGTAATAAAGACAAAAAATATATAAATAATAGGGTGGGGATAAAAGGTATGGGATGTTTTGGGTGCTCTTTTTTATTTTTATTTTTTTCTTTATTTTGGAGTAATGAAAATGTTCTAAAATTGAGTGTAGCAATGAATGCGCAACTATATGATGATACTGTGAGTCACTGTATACTTTGGATGGATTATATGGTGTGTCAATATATCTCAATAAAGTTGTATTTAAAAAAAGCCTATGGATTTGGAGAATGGGAATTTTTGATGCTATAGCAAGTCTACTTTGGTTTTTAGTAGATAATAAAAAAGAATTTGAATTCATTTATCACATGTGATTTTTATGTTTTGATGAAAACTGTTTTTAAATTTTGTCTCTCCCCCCATAGAATGAAGCTGATAGGACCTTGATATATATAACACTCTACATTTCTGAGTGTCTGAAGAAACTCCAAAAGGTAATAAAACTTGGATCATATTTCAGGAAATTACCGATGGGTGTTGACCCTCTTAGCCACCCGGAATTTGTTAAGACTTTGGGGACAGATAGAAAATACATTCTCAGACTTGGAGGATGGACTTAAGAGGGCAATGTGAATTTAGCTCTCCAAATTCTTAGTGCAGTCAACTAGCAAGAAGATGAGGGTTGTGCTGTGGTAAGTCTTTGCATGTATTTTCACAAGACAGAAATCTTGACAAATAAATCCCTTTTAAGTCCTTGGCTCAGAGGCTCTTAACCTGGGGTCCAAGGATAGAATTCAAGGGTCCATGGACTTGAGTGGAACAAATTACATCTTTTTTTTCACTAATCTCTAACTGAATTTAGCATTTACTTCAGTTATTTATGTAGGCAAAAACCCACAGAAGTATTAACGATACTTGTGGCTTTTTCCCCAATAGAAATCACAGTATTTTCATATTACATTAGAGTTGAAGATATTTTGAAATATTGTTTACACTCATCACTACTTCAAAATTGCAGTAGGTTTTAGGCCCACTGCTAGATCTTATTACTTGGTGCATTAATAAGAAAGTAGAATATGAGTATTACATAAATTTGGGGTTTAAATATTTTAGTTATTATATCACTATAATTGGTTTCCTTCTAATTTTTTTTGTTGATTTAAAAGCATTATTCTGAGAAAGGGCCCATAGACTTCACCAAATTGCCAAAGGGCACAAAAATTTTAATAGACTAAGAAATTGTGATTTGAATATTATTGTTCTTTTTGTTATGTGTGTATATATATGTTCAAGTATAATTATTTATTTATTTTTAAGTGTAATTCCAAAAGCCAAGGCGAGAAAGAAATGTATACACTGGGAATCACTAATTTTCCCATTCCTGGAGAGCCCGGTTTTCCACTTAATGCAATTTATGCTAAACCTGCAAACAAACAGGAAGATGGTAAGAACACAGTATCTACCCTCTATATGTTATAGCACAGGAAAACATCCTCCATTTGACTTAAAACACTCTCTCTACCCTTCCCTCCTTTTCTTGCCTTGTTTAACATGCAAAGTGAAATAGCTCATAGGTTAGTCACTTTCCCATAAGATTCTTGACAATAAATATGATATGCAGAGAATCTTTTGAACGAAAATAAATCTAGAGATAAAACAATTTGGACTGTCATTTCTATTATCCTGTTCAAAAGGATAGAATTGTATTGCCAGCTTTATTGTCTAAACAAGCACATTTGGGATGTTTTCTCAAATACAGTCTTCTTAGTGCTCTCCCTGCTGCTTCTTGTAGAAGTAATGAGGGCCTACCTACAGCAGCTAAGACAAGAGACGGGGCTGAGGCTTTGTGAGAAAGTTTTTGACCCTCAGAATGATAAACCTAGCAAAGTAAGTCTTTGTTTAATTGGTAAGTAAACTTTTGTCTGTTTTGTAGACACCATTGAATATACTAAGCTCTTCCATTGCAAGAATACTTCTAGTTTCTGCATTGCAATGTGGCTTAACTTTGAGAATATGCCTAATACATCAACAATTTTTGGCAATACATTCCTATGTCTGAGCATCCTAAACCCGTAGAACAGGTTTTTTGTGTGCAGTATCTCAAATGTTCAAACTTATTTTGTTGTTATCAGTTTGAGTGTCCTCTGAGTCTAGACAAAAATCTACATGTGCTGGCAAGGAATTTATAATCTATGACATGTGGATGTCAGACTAATATGAAACTTTGTTCTTAAATAAATTTGAATTCTGGCCTTACCCGTGAAATTGCATTGTGATTTGACCCACACTGCTCGTTCTTTTCTGTCCCCCCTTGTTAGTGGTGGACTTGCTTTGTGAAGAGACAGTTCATGAACAAGAGTCTTTCGGGACCTGGACAGTAAAGGGCGCCTGGGCAGCCATGCCTTCACAGCCA
>PVKY010010845.1:0-12363 GCA_004027775.1 Bradypus variegatus
TTAGGCTCTTGAAACCAAGAGCTGGAGGAGCCTGGAAGCAAAAGCTGAGGCTGTCAGCTTCCCAGCAGTTCACACCCTGAGACAATCCTCCCACCTCCAACCCCCGAAGAAGCTGCCAAGAGCCCCAGGCAGGAAAACAGGCGTCCCAGCATGGCTCAGCCTCGGCTGCACCACGCAGCACTGACGAAGTGTCAGTGATATATTTAAAAAAAAAAAAAAAACAAAAACCATTATAGCAGACACTTTTAAATTCCACCCTCAAGGCAGCATCTGGTTGCTACAGCAACCCCAGCTCTGCCTGAAGACCTGATTACCAACATGCTCACTGCACCTGCCTTGAGCCGCGGAGAGGAGGCGCTGCAGAGACCCCAAGCTGCTGCCCCCCAGGGGAGCACGGAGGAAGTGCCCCGGTGCAATGATGAAAGGGACCAGGCACATCCGTTTGATAATAAAATTTAATAATTTTATTTTAAATGTGCACTTAGTTCATGTTCAGCATGCCTTGGAAAGTCTTTCAAAATTTATTTAGCTCCATTAAAATACAAAAAGACTAACATTTTCTTTGAGTTTGGGGTTGAGCAAATGAAGGTGGCTCATAGCAAGTGCTGGTTCTGCACAAGGTTGGAACTGGAGCTTTGGAGCTGAGCAGTCGGCCTGACCTGGCTTGGATTCGCGTTAGCCATGCTGCCGTGCGCATGCTCCGGGGCACCCAGTCTGGAATCGCTTGAGATATCTTCAGGGAGGCCAAACAAGTGGGAAAGGGGGAGAAATGGCCACAGAGCCACAAAACCGGAACGACAGCCAGCCAGCCAAAGGGACAGAGCTAGAGGCAGGCAGAGATGCTGTCATCCTTAGTTTGGGGCTAAGGATTCTTGACTCTGGCCAAGACAGCTCCCTACGGAGCTACACTTGGCTTTGCTTTATTTTCTGGCTCACTCCTATGCTCCCGTCCCTGCATTTTGTAAGCTCAACCTATTTGGCAAGGGAGAGCTCCCCTGGGTTGTGTCCACCACAGCAGCTGCCCCAGGATGTAAAGCAATGCTTGGAGGACAGCTGAAGGGCTGGCTGAAGTGAGGAGCATCTTCATTCAGTATCGTGGGGAGAACCCTGGACTCACAAGCTAGGAGACCGAACTCTAGACCCAGCTCCTCCATTTTCCAACCATGGCTTCGGACATATCATCACAAAAAGCTAAACTCCATGAGGACAAAGACCTTTGCCAGTGACCTTTCACTGCTGTGGTGCCCAGTAGTGTGCATGGCACAATGTAGGCACTCAATAAAATAAATAAAATAAAATAAAAATCGTTCCTTCATTTTTAAAAATGGGTTGGGTAAGAATTAACCTCTCTCCACCAGATGTTCAAATGGGGTGCGCTCTGACAAAGTACAAGTGACTGATGCCTGCTTTTAAATGCTGTGAAAAATGGTAACTACTAGGCAGATAAGCTAGCAAAACTGCTATCCGGCCAAGCAGCTCAGCTGACCCTCAGACAAGGGGCTTCAGAAGGCCGGGGCTTCACCCATTTCCTCAGAGCACTTCAAGAAATTATCACAGTTAAGTGCCTTCTGGGTACCAGGCACGCACTGGGAGTTGGCACTTGCTGGCTGCCTCCTTCCTTACCAGTAATTTTGTCTGAAGCGCGATGTACCTTCCAAAGCTCTATCTCCCGGCCTCCCTGCAGCTAGCGGTGCTGCACGACCCAGTTGCGATGAACGAGATATAACTGGGAGTCAGCCACAGCATGGGATTTCAGGGAAAGCTCTTTAAGGGGAGTAAGCTCCACTTGCTTAGCTCTTTGCCCTCTCCTCCTTCCTCCTTGGAACATGGATGAGATGCTTGAAAGTGTACCTGGGCCAGCTTGCAACAGGGAGAACAAAACACACATGCTGAGTACAGTGGGGCAAGCACCTGAGTCCTTGATGACATCCTTGGGCTGCTTCCCCAGCCCAGGAAGGTCTATCTCTGAATTCCTGTTGCTTACCAAAAAAGCTTCCTTCCCAGTCAAGCCACTGGAGCCAGATTTCTGTTACAAACAGCTGCATGTAATCCTAAGTGATCTAATACTCTACTTAAAATAGTTCACGTATTTCTCATATAACCTTATGAAACACATATTGCTAACACCCACTTTATAGATGAGAAAACCGAGGCTCACAGAAGTGAAGAAAATTGCCCAAAGCCATGTAGCTAATGAGTAACAAAGCTGGGATCTGATTCCAGGTGTGTGACTCCAGAACCTACCATGTTTTCAATTTCCTGTGACACTTAAGGGGGAAAAAGAAAAGAAATCTGTGTTTGTCTCCAAGGACTCGCAGGGTCTGCAGAGGCCATTTATTCAACCAACATTTATTGAATCCTACCAAGTGTTGGGCATGTAAGTGTGGGGGTACAACAGTCAGTCGATATGGACAGTCCATGGAGTTGGTATTTCAGTGGAAGACAGAAAATACCCAAGAAAATATAGGTCATGGGGTGAAAAGGACTATGGAAAAAAACAAATCAGGAGAAGGGGGAGAAAAGATGCTGTTTGTTATAGGAAGTTGCGGGAAAGTCCCTTTGCGGTGACATATCTCCTGGACCTTTGTGAAGTGACGGAGCGAGCTGTGTAGACACTGGGAAGCAGGCAGAGACCCCAAGGCAGGAGGGTGCACGGTGTGTTCAAGGAGCAGCCCAGGGGCCAGTGAGGCTGGCGTGAAATGATCCTGGAAAGCAGCAGGTAAGGTCCAGGAGGTAGTGGAGGGGCGGGGTGTGGAGGCAGTTATGATGTGGTAAGGAGTTCTGGCTTTTGCTTGAGCGACACGAGAAGTCCCAGGAGGGTTTCGATCAGAGAATAGACATGACCTGACTTATGGGCCAATGAGTGGAAAACTGGAGGGAAGGAGGGTGGGAGGGCAGGATGGAGGGTGGGAGGGCAGGATGGAGGGCCTGAGTGCAGGATAAGAGAAAGCAGACAGGATGACTCCAAGCCTTTGGCCAAAGCAACAAGAAGGAGCTGCTGTGTCCCTCGCTGGTTTGGAAAACTGCAGGAGGAACCAGATTGTACTTGGGGTCCTAGAGGAGGATCGGGGGGTGTTTGATTTTGGACATGGTTAAGCTCCAGTTCTTACAGAGTGAGTGTAGGAGCAGAGAAGAGCCCAAGAACCAAGCCTCTCCTTGTGTATGATCACCTCCTTGTGAGGCAGCAAGTCTGACAGAGCTTGTCACTTCCTCCTTCATGAAATGTGTTTTTCACTCAGCTAGGGCAGAGGCACACCAGCTCTCAAGCCCCCTCCTAGCTCACCAAGCACTCATTATCTCCCCTGCTCCCTCCCCACCTCTAAATGACTATTAGACACCAAGCAGAGGTGTCAAGAACTCCGTGAGATGTAGCCAAGAAAGGAAGTTTAAGAAAACAGGAGGCGTAATCAGCTTGTGTCAAATGCAACTGGACATCTGAGTAAGACGAGGCCAAGAACTGACTGGGGGCAGGGGGGGGTGTTGGCAACAGAGGTGTGTGACACGAATGGAAAAGCAGAAATCAGAGTGTACCAGAGGAAGGGATTTAAGAACAAACAAGTATTTTCTGGAATCATTTAGGAAACACTCCCCCTTTAGAACAAGACCATGAACAAGATCCCCTTTCTTTTCCACACCAGGGAAGGTGCTGAGCAGATGGGGCTTCTTAAGAGGTAGCATAATTAATATTTATTATGATTATTTTGATTTTAAAAAATAAACCCCAAAGTCCTGGGTAAGATACTAAATCACAGTAAAAAGCAGTACCTGAGTGTGAGCTACACACCTTGCTGGCCTGGGGGGATTCCTTCCGTGATGGTGAGAGCCCTGGAGATGTTTCCACAGGCATATGCACCACCTCCCCTCCTGTCACAAGTCCCTCCCGAAACGGGAAGGAAACTGAGGCACAGAGATGAAAGGACTGGCCTGAGGTCAGACTGCCAGCTGAGGCAAAAAAGGCACTGGGCCCAGAAACCCTGAGAGTTACACCCAAAACGCTACTCAGGGTATGTTTCTGTGGCTTCTGCCCAGCCAAGGAAAAAGCAATTTCTCTTCTTCCGAGTGACCAGCAGGAAGAGGTGGCAAGGGGTCCACTGCCAGCTTCTGGCTCCCTCCCACCCCGTAGCCTCCACTGCACGGCCCTCGCTACCAAGTCCAGCCTTCCTCCCGGAAAACCAGCTGCACGGCCTCATTCACATCATTCACCACGTGGCACGCCTCCAGGAGCCCCGGACTGAAGCTGAAGTCCCGGTGCCCGTGGAACGGAGGCTCGCCTGCCCCCTGGGCGGGCTCTGCGTGCTCTGGGTCCCTGGGACTGTACACGCCGGTGCACACCAGAATGGAGGCGCAGCTCTGGGGTGCCAGGGGCTGCTGTTTCCCCAGGCCTTGAGCCCCCAGCTCCTCCGCCCCATCACGCTTCGCCTGCTGCAGGTACTTGTGGAACAGGTTGGCACCGTAGACATCAGACATGGGGTTGTCACTGGCAGGGGTGGACACACCGGAAAAGGAAATGGGAAAACCCAAGTTCAGTGCTGCAAGGCAAAGGGAGCAGAGAGCAACTTCGGGGGTAGGGGTATGAAGGAGATCAAGGGAAATGGGGATGAGAGTAGGCAGGGAGGTGGGTAGGGGGAGCAGTAAAGGGGAGAAGAGACGGATGGTACCTACCCTACAGCGTAGAGTTTCTGGATGGGGGCAGCCCAGCCCCGCTTCTCCGCCTGCTGCTTGATCAGGTCCTCTGCGTACTGGTAAGTGAGGATGCTGGGTTTGCCCATCAGGCCCTCATATCGCAGTTCTCTGCCTGTCAACTTCCGGTAAATGGCCTCCAGGCACAGGAGAAAGGTGCCGTGGCCAAACCTGCCAGAGAGGAGAGCTCAGCAGGTCGGTCTTCCCCTCCCCAGGCCTTTCTCTCAGCAGTACCCACAGATGCTAAGCTTTCCTCCAGAGCCCTCGTGGTGATGGATCAAAGTTAAATTACTTTTAATAAGAAGAGCTAACACTGAGCATTTCCTAGGTACAGGCATGGAGCTGGCACATCACATAAGGTAATTATGATACAGATAACATGGGAGTAGACAGAGACAGAGGAATAAGAACAAGTGCAGACAGAGATAGAGAGATGAAGTAGATATTATTATCCTCATTTCATAAGGAAGAAGCTGAGACAAGGAGAGATTAAGTAACTCTCAAAGAGGGAGTCTGACTCCAGAAACCTAAGTTTAAACTCTGCGTTAGCTTTGTGGCAGACTACTGGCTGCCCCTCTCCCCTTCTTTCTTTCTTAGTGCCATCTTTAGCTGAGCACATTGCCACTAGGTATAAAAAAGGGCATTCTCTTGCTGCCCTCACAGCTGGGGTGGCCACGTGACTAAGCTTTACCCAAACAGCCAATCAGAGCAGACATGTTGGGCTAACCTCCCAGGAATTTACAATGGGAGAGGAGGTGCTTTCCTCAATCCTCCCCCATTCCTTCCCACCACCTAGAAAGCTGACGTGATGGCTGGAGTTCAGGCAGCCATGTTGGATTATGTAGCAAAGGGCTGAGAATTGCACAGCAAGAAGACAGAAAGTACTGACGTGGTACCACCTCTGTATAAGCTACAGATTGCCTAGCCCAGACTTCTTTCACATTAGAAAGAAATAAACTTCTATCTTGTTTAAGACACTTCTGTTTTGTGTTTTCTTCTCTCACAGCACAACCAAATCCTAAGTGATACGATGCCACATTAAAGTTATATTTCAGTGTTATTTATGGGAAGAATTTTACTTTCAATTGTTAAATGATTAAGAGAAAATTTAATTTCAAATCTGGTTTACAAATTGAAATCTATTTAATTCTTAGCCTACATAACCAAACTCCCCTCAGGGAGTGTCAGCATACCCTAACCTAACTTTAGGAGCAACACTCAGAGAAAATAGCTGACCTCATGCTGCAGAAATACAGTTTGAAAGTGACAAGACAGTTAATAATAGGGGAAACTGGGTGCAGGGAGAGAGGGATATGGGAACTCTCTGTACTTTAGGCTGTGTAAACCTACAACTGCTCTAAAAAATAAAGTTTATTAATTAAAAATAAAAAATAAAAACTGACGAGACAGAACACCAGAATCCCAAACCTCTTTGGGGCCCCTGAGTCATGTGACCCGCAGCAGTATCGAACTACCCCCCACCTCTGCTGACCATCAGCCTCAGCTCACTGGGAGCCAGTGACAAGGTGAGAAAGCCTCTAGACTTTGGCTTTGCAGATGAAAACACCCAACAGGACACAGCAGCCATCAGCCGACCTTCCACCTTGAGGGTCAGAGTGAAGGGCCATCTGTACCTGTGGTCTCCACCTGTGCTCTGCCCCCAACAGGGACAGAATGGAGGATGTCTGCACAGCTGGTTTTGGAGTGGGGGCCTTCTCACCTGGGCATCTTGGCTTCAGCCATCCAAAGGAGATCCATGTTGCTGGCCAGGACAGGGAGATGGGGGTAGGGGGCTGTCACCAGGCCAGTCCCAGGGTTCCCATTGCTGAGCAGGACGTCCATGATGAGCTGCAGGCTTGTCTCCCAGCGCACTGGCTCCCCAAGGAGGAGCACCCCTGTCAAGAGCAGAACAATGGGGGTGAGGGGTACAGGTGGCCCTCGGGTTCTAGCTCAGCAGCCAGCTGGTGCTACCCCACCACAAGCGCTCCACCCACAGCACCCTCCCTGAGCCAGCCCTGAAAGAGCCACTCACCCGCTCACCCATGGTGAATAAAGCCAGGGCCCAGGAAGGGGCTCCCCACGGGCTCCCGTTTTAACTTGTGGCCCCAGTACTCCACAGAAGGGGCTCAAAGAACACAAAGGGCAGCAGCAAGTCTCAGGCTGGCTTCCTCCTACTGCAGGTCTTCGACAAAGGCTTCCCTTGCCTCAGTTACTTCTCTCCAAGCCCCACTCCAGTATAACTTAATGGGCACGAGAGAGGGCTCTGGGTGACAGAGACTGGAAGTCAAATCCTGACTCAGCAGATTTTCCTGTATGACTGTGGACAGTTAGTGACCCTCTCCAAGCCACACAGTAACATCGCCTATGTGTAGTGTTGTTATTGGGATAACATGAGACACAATAAACAAAGCACTTAACCCAGGGCTGGACACACAGCGTGGCCCCAACAAAAGGCAGCGGCCGGAAATGAGCTGCCACACTCGGGAACTGGACCAAGTTTGTGGCTCTCAGTGGGGCAGTATCGCCCCCAGGGGATCATTTTGGAAACTGCAGGGCATACTTAACTGTCACAGGGACTGACAGTGAGGGCGGGGGATGCGAGATACTCAGGACAGTCCCACACAATGAAAAACTGCCCCAATTCTAGTAACATTTGCATGCCCCAGCTGATAGTCATCTGGATGAACAACCTGTTACAATTACTTGGGCCTAAACCCCAACTGTACAAAATTTTACGTACAGTTCTAATGAATGTTGATTTTTCCATAAATGCAACTACCACATAAGTTAAGAGAAGCCTCTACTTTGCTTTTTCAAAATTTTACCAAGAGTTGTTCCCTATGTTGGAGCATCACTTCACCAATAGCAAGGCTGCTCCTAAGTTCTGAGTTACCAATAAAACCCACCCCCATCACACCTACAATCCTGCCCCCATCACACCTATATTACTCTACCGGCAGCAGGCCAGACAGGTGCACTAACAGGGCCTGCGGGCCTGAAAGGAAAGGAAAACTAGACACCTGACCAGAAGCCCTTATTTACCTTCAATAGCTGGGAAGTCACTCCTCAGAAGGGGCTGCCAAGAGACAAAGAAGAGGCCCATCAACCCAAAAAGTCACCTTCCACCAGCTGACTCCCACGCCTGCTTCCAAGGGTGAGTGGGAGGAAAGACTCCTTCCACACACGCCAAAGCCCACCCCCGAGACCTAGCCCACACCAAGGAAAAGCTGGAGAGAACTGAGGAAGAAGAGCCAGGGAAACAGTGGGAAGAGTAGGCCCAGGAGGTCACAGAACAGGCTGAGGCTGTCACAGGAGGAGGGCAGACCGGGGAAGGGCTGGTCAGCTGTCCTTCTCCAGCGAGGATGAGGGGCAGGAAATGGGACCAAGCCAGAGAGAGAGACAAAGGTGAGCCTCTGGAAAAAAGGAGGTCATCAGGGCATGGCAGACCGTCTCCTGGATGTTGGTTTAGGAGGCAGGAGCCTCCACTCTAGCCTCATGGGTCCATTCCCTGCCCAGTCACAGCCTTGGCTCTGCCACTCACCAGTCACAGACCCAGGGTGGGCAGGCCCCTGGGCTCCCGGGTTGCTACTCTCACATTCTGTGTCTCCACACAAACTGCACAGCGCTTGGGGGACAGAGCCTCTACTCAGTTGGAGAGCTCTGGAGGAGCTACGTTCAGCTATATAAGTAAGTACAATTAAACTTCTTCGCAACTGCGTTTTATCCAATTTTGAGGGTAAAATATAGACTCTGATATAAAGTTCACATGAGGCAAAAGGAGAGCCAAGGGACCTCAAAGAGACAGACCTCTAGAAGGTGCAAAACCAAGGATCAAAGACAAGCCCTGTGAGTGGTGACCAGAAGAGATAAGAAATCAAACCAGTGGCTGCACATAGGAGTCAAACCCAAAAGGCACAGGGGCAGATTGTCGGGTTTGCCAGTGTCACTTTTACAAGCCCTTTCTCACAGCGGTGATTAATTACAAAGGTCAGCAATTCTCCCAAGTGATTCTGGGGAAGCCAGCTCATAGACTATAAAACTACTAGAGGAGGAGAGGCAAGAAGATGGCGGCATAGAGAGGAGTGGAAGTTAGTTAGTCCCTCTCAGAGCAACAACCAGGAACAACTAGTAAAAGATCTGGAATAACTGCTGGGGGACAACAGTGACTGTCTACACATCTTGCAACAATCTGGATTGGGAGGGATGCCTGAGATCGCAGCGTGGAATCTGTGAGTAGAAACTGCAGACCTGAGCTGAGAGCCTCCATCCCCAATGGCAATACAAACAGCAAAGCCTCACTGTGATAGAGGGCAGCACTCTCTGAACAAGCAAATATACCTCAGTCCAGCTCCCAGTGGGGTTTTAATTGGGAAACGTGGACTGATCAATGTAAGCTGCAAATCCCCAACAAGCAGACAGAGGCTTTTAGTGACAACTGACCTTGAAGAGCCAGGGACTTCTCTGTCTCAGGACACAGAGCCCCGAGGACCGGGTGCTATCTCTGACCAACAAGTGAATCTGGGGGCCATGGACTGAACCTGAAAGGAGACTTTATGTTCCTTTTTCTCTCTCTCAGCCTGAGCAGCTCAGTGGAGAAAGCCTCAGCCATTTTCAGCTCACAGTGCTCCACAGTACAGAAAGCCTCGGCTATTTTAAACGCCCAGTACTCTGACCCAGACAAGGGTGGAGACAGGAGAGTTAGAGAGACAAAGAATCTATTTATATGCAAATGAAAAGTCCCTAGGGGGGAATCTTCCCTAAGAGGAAGAAGGTGATGCCAAGCTCTACTACCCGCCTTCCATTCAGAACCAGACCCCAGAGCCTGGGGGTAAACAGCCATGGGCCACATCTCCTTACACCAGTCTGGAGTGATGGGGTGACAGGTGCCACCTGCTGGGCAGAAAAGCACAGTGATTTGAGGCCTCACAGGGTGTACCAGTTTTCTAAGACACACCCTCAGGGAAACTGGATACTGAATATTTCTTCCTTCTGGGACCTGAGCCCATTCTGGTCTGGGAAAACCTAACTGGAATAGCCAAGGAAAACAGATGCCTAGACAATAGAAAACTACAACCTACACTAAGAAAAACTACGTTATGGCCCAAAGGAACAAACTTACACTTCAACTGAGATACAGGAATTGAAACAACTAATGCTAAATCAATTCAAAAAGTTTAGGGAAGATATGGCAAAAGAGATAAAGGCTATAAAGAAAACACTGGGCGTACATAAGGCAGAAATCGAAAGCTCGAAAAAACAACTGGCAAAATCTATGGAAATGAAAGGCACAACACAAGAGACAAATGACGCAATGGAAACATACAACAACAGATCTCAATAAGCAGAAGAACACTCAGGAACTGGAGAACAAGACACCTGGAAGCCTACACACAAAAGAACAGATAGAGAAAAGAATGGAAAAATATGAGCAACATCTCCAGGATTTGAATGACAAAATGAAATGCAGGAATGTACATGTCATAGGTGTCCCAGAAGGAGAAGAGAAAGGAAAAGGGACAAAAGCAATAATAGAGGAAATAACCAATCAAAATTTCCCATCTCTTATGAAAGACATAAAATTACAATCCAAGAAGTGCAGCATACCCCAAACAGAATAGATCTGAATAGGCCTATGCCAAGACACTTGATAATTAGATTATCAAACATCAAAGACAAAGAGAATCCTGAAAGCAGCAAGAGAAAAGCAATCCAACACATACAAAGGAAGCTTGATATTACTATGTGTGGATTTCTCAGTAGAAACCATGGAGGCAAGAAGGAAGTGGTGTGATATATTTAAGATACTGAAGAAGAAAAACCGCCAACCAAGAATCCTATATCCAGCAAAGCTATCCTTCAAATATGAGGGAGAGTTTAAAATATTCTCTGACAAACAGACAATGACAAAGATTGTGAACAAGACACCTGCTCTACAGGAAATACTAAAGAGAGCACTACAGACAGAAAGGAAAAGACAGGAGTAAGAGGTTTGGAACACAATTTTGGGTGATGGTAGCACAGCAATGTAAGTACACTGAACAAAGATGACTATGAATATGGTTGAAAGAGGAAGGTTAGGAGCATGTGGGACACCAGAAAGAAAGAGGAAAAATAAAGACTGGAACTGTATAACTCAGTGAAACCTAGAGTGCTCAACAATTGCGATAAAATGTACAAATATGTTTTTACATGAGGGAGAGCAAATGAATGTCAACTTTGCAAGGTGTTAAAAATATGGGGGTATTAGGGGAAAATATAATCAATGTAAACTAAAGACTATAATTAACAGAAACATTGTATTATGCTTCCTTTAATGTAACAAAGGCAATATACTAATGCTAAATGCATATAACAGGGAGGCATAAGGGAGGGGTATGGGACTTGGCATTGGAAATGTTGTCTGATTCTTTATTCTACTTTAGTTTAATGTTATCTTTCCTTTTGCTACTTCCTAGCTGTCATGGTTTTTTTGTTTTTAGTTTTTTGTTTTTTATTTTCCTCTTTCTTTTGCCTCTCTACCTTCGACTCTTCCTCCTGCTTTGTGGAAGAAATGGAGATGTCCTTATATAGACAGTGGTGAGGGTGGTGAACACATAAATACGTGACTATACAGGGAACCATTGACTGTTTACTTAGGACAGAATGTACGATATATGAACAAAACCATCTTTAAAAAAAATGGGTTGATGAAGAAACCTTGAGGGCCATATACTGAGTCAAATAAGCCAGACACATAAGGACAAATATTGCAGGGTATCACTGATAGGAACTAATTATAATATGTAAACTCATAGACATGAAATATAAGTTACCAGAATATACAACGAGGCTAAAGAATGGGGAGTGGTTACTTATTATGAGCAGAATGTTCAACTAAGTTGAACTTTGGAAATGGACAGAGGTGATGGTAGCACGTTGTGAGAATAACTAACAGTGGTGAATGGTGAGTGAAAGTGGTGGAAAGGGGAAGCTCAGAGTCACGTATGTCACCAGAAGGAAACTTGGAGGTTAAAAGATGGGAATGTTTAAAACAGTGAATCTTGTGGTGGGCAATGTCTGTGATTAACTGTATAAATATTAGAAATCTCTTCCATGAACCAGAACAAATGTATGACATTATAACTAGAAATTAATAATAGAGGAGCATATAGGGAAGAAATATACCTATTGCAAACTATATACTACAGTTAGTAGTATTTTAATGTTTTTTCATAAACAGTAACAAATGTACTGTACCAACACTATCAGTCAACAATGGAGAGGGGGTTATTAGGGATATGGGAGGATTTGAGTTTCCCTTTTTATTTTGTCTTTATTTCTTTTTCTAGAGTAATGAAAATGTTCTAAAAATTGAAAAAAAAATTGTGGGGACAGCTGCACAGGTGCATGATGGTACCGTGGGGAACTGATGGTTCACTTTGGATCGCTGGATAATTGTATGGTATGTGAACAATCACAATTTTTTTTAAAAGTGTGATTAAACAAAAAAACAAAAAACTACTAGAGGGAAGAGATGCTGGGACCCTGAAAGGGGCCCTCAGCTGGTTACAAACAACATGCAAGGAAAGGGCTTAGGAGCTCGTTGCTCCTCTGGGTTGTTCTTTAAATCCTGGAGCCCGAACCCTTGACTGGATATTCCTCTCCAAGGAGGCAGCCCTGCAGCAGCGCAGACCAAATGCAGCT
>PVKY010010846.1:0-12370 GCA_004027775.1 Bradypus variegatus
GGTGGTGTGACAGGATCTTAAGGGTGATGGATTGGGGTTATCAGGGGAGAGGGGTCGGGGTATTATGGAGTTGTAGGTATGGGATTTGTACTGTTTTAGCATACGTTCCTGTACAATTGAACTTATTTCAAAATAAAATTTATTAATAATATAAAAAAGCCAATCTGTTTCTAGTATTTTGCATAACGTCAGCATTAGAAAACTGGAACAGATTTAAACAGGAACACTATTGTATGCCAACAAATTAGATTATGTAGATGAAATGGAAAAATTCCTAGACACCCATGAGTTACCTAAACTGACTGGAGAAGAGATGTAAAACCTCAGTGGACCCTTAACAAGTACAAAAATTGCATCAATAATCAAAATTTTTCCACTGAAGAAAAGTACAGGACCATGTCTTCACTGGTGAATTCTACGAAATATTTAAAGAATATTCAAACTGTTCTAAAAATTCAAGAAGAAGAAACACTTCCTAAGTCAATCTATGAGGACAGCATTACCCTAATACAAAAGCCTGATAAAGATATAATAAGAAAAGAAAATTACAGGATAATTTCCATTATAAATACAGATGCAAAAATCCTTGACAAAATACTAGCAAACCAAATCCAACAGCATGTTTAAAGTATTATACACCATTACTGTACTTGTTAGGGTTCTCTAGGGACACAGAATCAACAAGAGATATCTATAAATATAAGATTTTATAAAGATTTTTCATGTAACTGTGGGTGTGCACGAGTTCCAAATTCTGTAGGGCAGGCAGCAAACTGGCAACTCCAATGAAAATGTTTGATGAACTCCTCGGGCAGTGAACTAGCAACTTCAATGAACTCCTCAGGAAATGCTTTGCTGGTCAGCTGAAGAAGAAGTGAAGGTCCTCTATCTGTCTCACTTTAAAGTCTTCAACTGATTGGATTAAATCCAGCTGATTGAATTCTCTCATTGTGGAAGACACGCTCTTCGTTGATGTAATCAGTCACAGCTGCAGCCAGTTGGCTGATGATTTAATAAACCAGCCTTCTAGTTTATTAACCAGCCACAAATGTCCTTTCAGTAATGCTTAGGCCAGTGCTTGCTTGACCAGACACCTGGGTAATATCACCTGGCCAAGGTGACACATGAACCTAACCATCACAATGACCAAGTAAGATTTATCCCAGGAATGCAAGAATAATTCAGCATATGAAAATCAATCAGTGTAGTACACCACATAAATAGAATGAAGGGGGAAAAATCTGAATTATCCCAACAGATGCAGAAAAGGCATTGAAAAAGAAAATGCAGCACTCTTTCTTGATAAAAACACTCAGGAAATTAGGAATAGAAGGGAATTTTCTCATCATGATAAAGACCATTTACAGAAAACCCACAGCTTTCAATGGTAAAAAACTGAAAACGTTCTGCCTATAATCAGGAAAGAGACAGGATGTCTGCTTTCACCACTGCTATTCAATATTGTACTAGAAGTTCTAGCCAGAATAATTGGACAAGAAAAAGAAACAAAGGGATCCAATAGATGAAGTAAAACTATCTCTATTTGCAAAAATACCTTATCCTATAATCCATAAGAAAACTATTAGAGCTAAAAAACAAATTCAACACAGTGGCAGGGTACAAGATCAACACACAACAATTAGTTGTGTTTCTGTATATTAGCAATGAAGAATCCAAAGATAAAATGAAGAAAACAATTCCACTTACAATAGCATCTAAAATAATAAAATACCTAAGAATAAATTTAGCTAAGAATTTGGAAGACTTATACACTGAAAACTACAAAACATTACTGAAAGAAATTAAAGAAGACCTAAATAAATGGTAAGATATCCCATGTTCATGGATTGGCAGGTTTAACATTGTTAAGATGTTAGTATTCCTCAAAGTAGTCTATAGATTCCATGCAATCCTTATTAAAATTCCAGCAGCCTTTTTTGCATAAATGGAAAAGCTTTCCCTAAATTCATATGCAACTGCAAGAAAAACTCTGAATAGTCAAAACAACTTTAAAAAAGAACAAAGTTGGAGGATTCACAGTTCCTGATTTCCAAATGTTTTACAAAGCTATAGTAATCAAAACAGTGTGGTACTGACATAAGGATAGATGAATAGACTAATGGAATAGAATTGAAAGTTCACAAATAGACCCACATCTATTACCAATTGATTTTCAACAAGGGTGCCAAGTATGTGCAATGATGAAAGAACAGTCTCTTCAACAAATTGGCTGGAAAACTGGATATCCACATGTAAAAGAATGAATTTGAAATCCTACCTTATAGCACATGCATAAATTAATTCCAAGTGGATCAATTACCTAAATGTAAGAGCCAAAACCATAAAACTCTTAGAAGATAATATCAGGGCAAATCTTATGACCTGGGTTTCAGCAATGTGTTTCAGCATGTCCTAAACATGGTACCAAATGAAACAATAGATAAATTTGACTTCATCAGAATTAAAAACATTTGTACATCAAAGGAAATTATCAAGAAGGTTAAAAAACTACCTGCAGAATGAAAGAAAATAGTTGTAAACCATATATCTGATAAGGGCATAATATCCAGAACATATAAAAAATTTTTGCAATGCAACAACAAAAAGACAACCCATTAAAAAAAATGGGCAAAGGACTTGACAAGACATTTTCCCAAAAAGGATATACAAATGGCCAATAAGCACCTGAAAAGATGTTCAACATCATTAACCATTAGAGAAATGCAAATCAAAATCACAATGAGATACCATTTCACATGTACAAGGCTCGCTATTATTTTAAAAATGGAAAATAACAAGTATTGGAGAGGACACAGAGAAATTGGAACTCTAGTTCTTTGTTGGTGGGAAAGTAAAATGATACAGCCACTGTGGAAAACAGTGTGGCAGTTCCTCAAAAAGTTGAATATGGAATTACCATATGACCTGGCAAATCCACTCCTAAGTATATTCCCAAAGAAAGTGAAAAAAGGGTCTCAAACAGATACTTGTATACCAGTGTTCATAGCAGCATTATTCACTACAGCCATGAAATGGAAACAGCTGAAGTGTCCATCAATGGATAAATGGATAAACAAAATATGGTACATATACACAATGAAATATCCACTAGGAAGAATGGTGTTCCAAGACATGGTGCATCGTGGATGAACCTTGAAAACATTAGGCTCAGGGAAATAAACAGGATACTTAAGGACAGATATTTTATGATGTCACTTATATGAGATATCTAGAATTGGCAAATCCCCAGAGAAAGAAAGTAGATATGATGTTAGAGGGGATGGAGAGATGGGGGTAAGGGGAGTTTTGCTTGGTGGGTATAGAGTGTATATAAAAATTAATTTTAAAAATTGGGATTTGGTGGTTAATATGCGAGATCAAAATGGTGTTCTTTTGTTTTTCCAGATGGTGTTTCTAATGTACTTAAATTCTTATGACTCTGTGGCCTAATTTCTTTGAGAACTGACTGCTTTCCCTATTGAAATCATGTTTTTTGATTTGCAGGTACTCAAAAGCCTGGACCAATGCACTGTTCCAGTACATATATAACAGCCAAATCTGTAGGCCATACCCTGGTAACTGTGAGTGTGACACAATATGAAAAGTACTTAGAGAGCAGTGCCACATTTGCTGCTTATGAACCCCTAAAGGTGAGACATTTCATGTTAAGGAACTGGCATTTCTTTTCATGGATCCCACCGGGTCCACTTAGTTGCTTCCTAGCTATCTGTGATCTCTGCTAAGGATCGGCAGTCTTCATGTTCTTTTTTTTTTTTTCTTTTTTTTGATGATGAAAATGTTTTATTATCTTGATTTGGGTGATAGTTACATGGTGTATATGTATGTCAAATAATTCTAAAATAAACATCCAATTTCTTGAATAAAGTTGGAGAATCAATGGTATAGATTTTTCTTTGGGTTTTTAAACTTACTCTTGAAAGTTTTAAATTGATAGATGTTATTTCTAATATTTACAAATATGATTATGTATTTTTTAATGGAAAATCAAAGACAAATTTATAGCAATGTGAATAAGCCATATATTTAGGTATTAAGCAACTCATTATAGTTCAACACATGAACTACAGATTCCACCTGTTTCACCAACTGCCTAATATAAAATTCCTAAATTAAGGTAAATGATGTATATAACCACCAATCATATGTTTTATAATTTAACATTGATACTAATATTGATCCAACAAACAACCAGCCTCCTACCCTTCAGATTCTTCAGTCTTTTCTCCGTCATTATGAGTAGCGCAAGTTTCACTTTCTGAAGAACAATTCCTTGCGGAAGCTATACTATGTCTTCCTGTTTTGGAAACTGCATCCTGACCAACAGGAGCCTCCTGAAATTCTCCCTGAGTGTCAAGAAGTGAGGATTTGATATATGTGGCTAAAGTTTCAACAGGACTCTCTCCAGTAGCCATTATGGGATTATACTGGTTGTCAACCAGTGAGGTTCCACAGCTCTTTAGTTCTTCAAACCTTTTTGCACACTCTTTGGGTGTTAATCCAGGCATGAGCCTTGCCACAGATTCCCAGTTGATGGTCTGAGGGATTCCGATCAGAGGATAAAGGATCATGTCCAACACCATTTGGTTATTATTATTCAGGAAATTGTTGTTTTCTGAATATCCACGACTCATATTTTGGAGCTTGTTGAAGGGCTATATAGCGTAGTGGTTAAGAATGTGGAGTCCGGAGAAAGCCTGCCCAGGCATGAATTTCAATTCAGCAATTTATTGTATTATTTGGTTCAGATTACTTAATCTCTGTGTCTTGATTTTCTCAACTCCACAGAGCCGCGGCGGTCCTCACGGTACCTCTGTCCCCTGCAGCGGCTGGCACCGGCAGCGACGCCCTCGCTCCTCTTCATGTTCTTTTTACTTACCATTCTTTTATTCTTTGTTCTTAGGGTTATGACTCTCTCATCAAACCTGAGTCTCAGGGAGTTTACTCCCTCATGCCTCTGCCACAGGAATATTTTTAATCACATCAGCAAGTTTTGTTACAGATATTATGCTTTTTTTCATTATTAACTTTTTTCCTATAGGTGCCTCCTTATTACAAGAGGCATTTTTAGTTAGGATTTGTCAGTGTCTACCAGCAAGAGCATATAGATAACAACTTTAGCTCCCAGTGGAATTAAATATGTAGAAAGCATACCAGGACCTACTTAATTTTATTCTGAACTGCCACCTGTCATAATGCTAATATTATTATAATGGAACCATCCTTAGGGCCCAAAATAGTGGCTGCTGTGCTTGAAAATACAAAAGTATACAAGTTAAAGATAATTGACTTCCCTCCCTAGAATAAAAGTTATCTTTCAGAGATCTTTAAAGGGAGAATGTTAATGTTCTTTATCTTGATCTGACGGTGGTTACAGAGATATATACAAATGGAAAAATTCAAATAGTATCTTAAGAGTAGCATACTTCATGTACTTTACTGTACATATTTTATGTCTCAGTTATTCATTTTTAAAAAGATAACTTGCTCATTAAAATTTGCATTTAAAATTGTCTCATTGAACATTGTACAGCTTATATATGCACTACAGGCATGTTTCATCAGTTCTCTTATTGAATGAATCATCCTACTTGCCTAATGAAGTGAAAGTATTAGCTGTGGCTCATTGTAAAGTTTTATTAGGTTCTTTCTTTCTTTTATCATTGTCCTTAACCTTATTTCCTATTTATTGAGTTTCCCCAGATCAGATCTCCCCTGAATGAAAACCATGCTGAAAGGAATGGGAATGAAATTATGATATTTGTTTTCTGTCTAGTCTTTGGTCACGTGTCTTTCTGTAAAAACAACTCTTAGCAATTAACTCTTTACCTACTGAAAAAAACTTGTGTACTACCTTGTTCAGCACACGCTTGCTTCAGTACGTGGTACAGTTCTCAGTTTGTCCTTTTATAGATCAATCCTATTCATTGGACTAATACAGATTAGTTCTGGACTAAATATCTAGGAAAAATGAATAATCCTGTTTTGCTTCCTCAGGGAGGACTTCCCAGAACCTCCCAACTAGGTACATTTCTTGTACTCATTTCTTCTGTTAGAGACTTGCATTGATTGCACCCTACTTGGCCTTCTGGTAATACTTATTATACTCCTATCTGTTCCAACTCTGTCTTTCCCAGACTGTGAGTTCCAGTGTGAGACAAGATCTCATTTGACTTTCTATTCTTATGTTCCCAGTAGGCCATCAGTGAATACTTGTTGAATTGAATTAACTATACTTAATGTAAAAGAATACTCTCATTAGAGATAGGAATATTTAATTTTAATAGTATTCAATGAGTGCAATTGACTTGTTCAGGAAAAAACACTGAAGCCTGGTTTGCTTATGTTTTTAGAATGGTTGTTTCTACTCTACTTCATTTTATTGCTGAGTCACTGTTGTAGACACTGTATTCCATATAAAAATAGCCTACACTTTGAAAATACTTCATTCTCTTAGAAAGAGATGTTTCATTTATAAAGGTAATGGATCTTCTCTGTATACTGGAGTGAATACCTGTCTTGTGTACCTCTTAGGTGAGAGTTCTTTAAGAAATATGATGAAAAGTACAAATGTATTATTTTTATATTTCTAGGATAGAATTATTTGATACTTTAGTAAAATATACATTTAAAATGCTTTTGTAGCTATTTATACAATGCCTTTTATGTGCACAACATTGTACTAAATCCTACTGAAAATTACGTGTGTAATACTACCTGTTCTCTCAAGAAGTTTACATGGTAGGGAGCATAACAGAAATTATTAGATTTATACATATGACGATTTGAAACATTTCAGTAGTATTAGGAGATGAAAAGTATAAATGAGTGGTAGAGATAAGTACTTTAACAGAGGATTGGGGAAGTGGTTGTGGTTTGCAATGATTGGGCACAATTTAATGGATAAAGTGACATAAGTTAGGCCTGAATGATAGATAGAATCTGAATTAGTCCAGAGGTTTAGAAGCATTCCAAGCAAGAGGCATGGCATATATGTCCTGCCTTGGGGAATTAAGTCTACTGTCATTTTCAGCATAATTAGATAAAACTAACCAATCTGGAATTAATTTCTTTAAATGTCATCAGGCTATAAACCCCGTGGAAGTGGCACTGGTGACATGGCAGTCTGTGAAGGAAATGGTATTTGAAGGAGGACCTCGTCCTTGGATCTTAGAGCCCTCCCGATTCTTTTTGGAACTGAGCACAGAGAAGGCAGAGAAGATTATAATAACACAAGTCCGACTGCCAGCTAAGAGAAAACAGAACCAGTACATCTATCAGGTCCTGTGCCTGGATTTAGGGGAACAAGTAGGAAAATGATCTTTTTCTAATATTTCTTTTAGCCGTAATACTCCATATCTTTTGTACTTGCTGCCATTCCTTTTCAGATACCAACGGATTTAGTTTATGGAACTAGATGGGAAAATTCTAATTATATTAGTGAACTTTTTTTTTTTAAAAAAAACCTTACTATTCTTTAAATGTATCCAGAGGTTTCAGTTTACTCATTTGAAAATTCTAACAGTTCACTAACTGAACAGTTTAAGATCTTTTTGTAGTAATGAGCTTATTTCATGTTATTTTCAATCACCGCATTATTATAATTCATTTCCTTATTGTCTAGACTAGAGGATATTTTGTTTCCTACCTCCAAAGAATGTTAAGGAAGGGAAATTTTTAGGGGTCATCTATGGTTAGTAGTTTTAAAGAACTAGTTTGATCTGTAATGGTAATAAGTATATTGTCTTTTATCAGTTGAATTAGATTTTATTATATCTGGAGGTAGTGATGGATTTGCTAGTTCCCATCCACAGATATAAGACTCTCCCTTTCTAAAAATATAAAGGGTTTGCAGCTTGACTAGGGCTATAATTGCAATCTATGACTGTGAAACACAGCATAGTTAACCAGCCCACATGGAACCAGTGTAAGATTTTTGACTTAAGAGCTGTGCTATAAAAAAATGAGCAAATACTCTTGTTTTCTTAAATCTCTAGTGAACCTAACTATGTATATGACTAGCCATGGTAATTTTAGGCTTTATTACCTCCTTTTGAAGCTCTCTAACTTCTCTTATGTTTCTCACATTTTGGTGTTCACTAGTACTTCCACCAGAGATGAGTTGAAATGCAAATTAGTTTTTCTACTTTTCACCAATCGGGGACAAAAGATTTGGTGAAGATTGAAGTAATTGGTCAGAGTTAGATATTTTTATGTTCCCATGGTTTTCAAATTTCCATGTTATGCTTAATTCCTCTTAAGAATTAACAGTAAATTAAGAAATGTAATGCCTTTTAGAGATTTGCTGATTATAATGTCCAAAGGGACACTCTATACCAGAATTTCAATAATTCCAATGCTTTAAGATTGACATGGCTGACATCCACAACTGTTTCTTACTATAGTATTTCCTCAAAGGTTCTGACGTTCCGAATTGGAAATCACCCAGGTGTCCTGAACCCTAGTCCAGCTGTAGGGGTTGTGCAGGTGCACTTCACGTGTGCCCACCCTGCCAGTATGTCGGTAATGCCAGTATATGAGGTGCCAGCTGGTGCCCAGCCGTGTCCTCTGCCACAACACAACAAACAACTGGTAAGAACAGAGTGTGTTTCCAACTAACTTAACACTTTTGTCTTCCACTCTTTAGAGATAAATAGTCTTAAATGTAGCTTTTGTCCTATTAAAATTAAGGGAATTGTTTTGTTACTCATTGTTCCCTGATAGTGTCTGAGAAGAGGTGATTAAACAAGGGTAGATTAGAATTGGCTACACTTAGTGACATGACTTTGCTTACCATGCTTAGATTTAGATATATATTTTGTGATTATGGCAATAGACAATTGAGACCTCTATATAAATTGCAAATAGTTTTGATAATATCCTTTCCTACCAAATCTTTTGTTAATATTACCAGTAAGTAATAAAATTCATCTCTATTCAAATTCCCTATGAAGGATAGTCAGAAGCAACACCAGAGCTAATAGGTAGGTAGTAGGGAATAAGAAGTATGACTTGTCTAACCTAGAAGTTAGGACTTTAAGCTATGTAGTAAGTGGGAGAATAGAAGTCATTACTTAGCTTGGGCAGAACAGAACATAAATTAATTATTCACATTTTACAGATGAGAAAACTGAGTTTCCTAGAGGTCGACTAATTTTCCTAATGTCATACAGCTAGGAAGTAGCAGAGTTTGTCTGACTCCAAAGCCCATTTTTTAACTTTTATGCTATGCTGCCTTTTTTTTTGTAAAAGAATAACCAACAGTATGTTACAACCTGGGAACTCATTTATTGTTTTTAGAACTCAATTCCACATTAAATATTATATTTTGAAGTTTATCAATGATCCACTTTTTTAAAAAGCACTCAGAGTGGAGCAGAATAAAAGTTATCCCTGTAGTGTCATTTTCATTTAATGTCTTTTTTTTCAATTGAAATAGTTCAAATTTAAGAAAAGTTACAAGAAAAGTACAACTTTTTTTCCCTGAATGATTTTAGAGCAAGTTACAGATGTGATTCTCCATGATCCTACCCCCAACATTAGTGTACACTTCACTTTTTTTAATTGAGTTATAATTCACACACCATAAAATTCACCCTTTTAAAGTATATAAGTAGGTGGCATTTAGTATATGCACAAAGTTGTGCAACTATCACCTTCTAATTACAGAACATTTTCATTTCCCCAAAAAGAAAGCCATACCTGTTAGCAATCAGTCCTCATTCTCTCCTCTCCCCTGCCCCTGGCAACTCTAATATACTTTCGGTCTCTACACATTTTCCTATTCTGGGCATTTCAAATAAATGGAATGATACAATACATGGCTCTTTGTGTCTGGCTTATTTCATTTATGTTTTCAAGTTCATCTTTGTAGCATATATCAGTACTTCATTCATTTTTACAGCTGAATAGTTTTCTATTATATGTATATGCCCCATTTGATTTATCCATTCACCAGGTAATAAGACATTGAGTTTTTCTACTTTTTAGCTATTATGAATAAAGCAATCATGAACATTTGTGTACAAGTTTTTTTGTGAACATATGTTTTGAATTCTCTTGGGTATAGTCGTAAGAGTGAAGTCTTTGGGTCATATGGTAATTCTATGTTCAGCCTTTTGAGGAACTGCCAGACTATTTTTCAAAGCAGTTAAACCGTTTATATTCCCACAAGCAATGTACAAGGGTTCCAGTTTCTCCACATCCTTTCCAACACTTGCTATTATTTGTCTTTTTTTATTATAGCATCTTAGTTGGTATCAAGTGGTTTCTCATTGTGGTTTTGATTGTGTTTCCCACAAACTAATGATGCTGAGCATTTTTTCATATGCATGTTGCCCATTTGTATCTCTTCTTTGGAGAAATGTCTATTCAGATCCTTTGCCCATTCTTTAATTGGGTCCTTTGTCTTTTTATTGTCTTTGTCTTCTTATTGGATTATATATCCATTTTCTTATCAGACATGTGATTTGCAAATATTTTTCCCATTTGGTAGGTGGTCTTTTGACTTTTTTTAATTTTAAATTCAGTTTTATTGAGATATATTCACATACCATACAATTATCCATGATGTACAATCAGCTGCTTACAGTACCATCATATAGTTCTGCATTCATCACCCCAATCTATTTTTGAACTTTTTACTTATACCAGAAGGAATCAGAATAAGAATAAAAATAAAAATAAAAAAGAACACCCAAATCATGCCCCCCATACCACCCTATTTTTCATTTAGTTTTTGTCCCCATTTATCTACTCATCCATCCATACACTGGATAAAGGGAGTGCAATCCACAAGGTTTTCACAATCATGCTGTCACCCCTTGTAATCTAATTGTTAAACAGTCGTCTTCAAGAGTCAAGGCTACTGGGTTAGAGTTGGTAGTTTCAGGTATTTACTTCTAGCTATTCCAATATATTAAAGCCTAAAAAGCCCTATATAGTGTGTAAGAATGTCCACCAGAGTGACCTCTCGACTCCATTTGAAATCTCTCAGCCACTGAAGCTTTATTTCGTTTCATTTCGCATCCCCCTTTTGGTCAAGAAGATGTTCTCAATCACATGATGCCAGGTCCAGACTCATCCCCGGGAGTCACATCCTGCATTGCCAGGGAGATTTATACCCCTGGGAGTCAGGTCCCATGTAGAGGGGAGAGCAGTGAGACCATCTGCCAAGGTGGCTTAGTTAGAAAGAGAGGGCCACATCTGAGCAACAAAGACGCACTCAGGGGGAGACTCTGAGGCACAACTATAAGCAGGTTTAGCCTCTCCTTTGCAGTAACAAGCTTCATAGGGGCAAGCCCCAAGACAGAGGGCTCAGCATGTCAAGCCATCGGTCTCCAGTGTTTGTGAGAACATTAGCAACAATCCAGGTGAGGAAGTCCAATACCTCCTCATTCTCCCCCAGCTCCTCAGGGGTGCCCCGAGTATATATTTTTATTCTCTGCCCAAATTACTTTGGGATGTGTTGCTATTTCACTCTAACCTATACGAACCTGCCATATCTCACTTCCTACTCAAAACCATGTAATTGTGGTGTTCGAACAAACTGACTGTAGAAGTTATATTGTTTAGAAAATATAGATCCTACACCAAATAAACATTTTTTCCCTTGGTCTCACATGGAAGTTGAAGTTTTAACACGCAGTCAGTTTCAGCCTTTACCCTTTGGCCCCATTTGCCCTAGTCTTAACCAGATCTGCTTCATTCATATCTCTAATTGAAGTCTGGGCTCTTTTTCAGCTTTTTTTTTTTTTAAGCATTGCTGTATGTATTAAAACTGACATTCATATTTGCCAAGCTCTAGCTCTGAGTTTCAGGTGTCACAGAGATACCCAATGTTCCAGAGACCAATCAGATTATACACTAAGGGATCAGCATATCAAAGTTTGGAGATAGCCATTACAATTCAGGAATAGATTTGACTGCTGTAAGAGCTTACAATCTAGGGAGCATTACAATAATTGTTCCCCTCTTAGACTGTGTTCCAAGATTCAATTCTGAGTTTACACATTGTAGTTAGTCCATATTGGTGAGGCATTATAGTGTTTGCCTTTATTTCTGGTGTACTTCACTCAAATTGCTGTGTACAGGATCCATTCACCTCATTGCGTGTCTTACAGCTTTACTCCTTCTCGTAGTTGCTCAATATTCCATTGTATGCATACACCATAGTTCACCATTCCTCCGTCTGTGTACCCTTAGGCCACCTCCACCCATTGCACATCATGAATACTGCCTCCATGAACACCAGTCTGCAAGTGTCCATTCATGTCTCTGCTCTCAGATCTTCCAAGTACATACTCCATAATGAGGTTGCAGGACCTTATGGCTCATACATTCTTAGCTTTTT
>PVKY010010847.1:0-12374 GCA_004027775.1 Bradypus variegatus
TGGGCAAAAGACTTGAATAGATATTTCTCCAAACAGGATATAACAAATGGCCACTATGCATATGAAAAGATGTTCAACATCATTAGCCATTAGGGACCCTCAAAACAAAATCATAGTGAGATACCACTTCACACCCACTAGAATGCAACTATTAAAAAAAAAAAACAGAAAATAAAAAGTGTTGGCATAGATGTGGAGAAACAGGAACTTTCATTCATCACTGGTGGGAATGTAAAGTGGTACAGCACTGTGGAAAACAGTTTGGCAGTTCCTCAGACAGTTACATACAGAATTATACCATATAACCTAGCAATCCCACTGCTAGGTATACATCTAAAAGAACTGAAAGCATGGGGGAAGGGGAAAAAAAAAGGGCACCCAGTGTTCTTCTTTACTTTAATTTTCATTCTTGTATTTTTGTGTGTGTGGTAATGAAAACATCAAAAATTAATTTTGGTGATGAATGCACAACTATATAATGGCACTGTAAACACCTGAATGTACACTTTGTTTTATATGACTGCATGGTATGTGACTATACCTCAATAAAATGAATAAAAAATTTTACAAAAAGGAAAAAGCCAAACACGCCACTTGAAAATCAGACAGAAAGTGACTCAGACCCTCAGTCCAAATTGAATCCTGCCACTAACACATGAGTGACTTTGGAAGCAGCCCCTTCCCCAGCTGAGTCCTATCTGAGACCACAGCCTCAGCCTTGGGAGAGACCTTGAGGCAAAATCAAATTGCTAAGCCTTGCCTGAACGCCTTGTTCACATAAAATGTGAGATAATAAGTATGTGTTATTCTCTCTTTACCCAGTGTATAGGCAGCTGAGTAATAAAAAGACAAAAAATATGTATAAATAATAGGGGAGATAAGGGGTATGGGATGTTTGGGTGTTCTTTTTTCTTTTTCTTTTTTTTTTATCTGGAGTTATGAACATGTTCTAAAATTGACTGTGGCGATGAATGCACAACTATATGATGGTACTGTGAGCTGCTGATTGTATATTTTGGATGGATTTTATGGTGTGTGAATATATCTCAACAAAATTGCATTAAAAAAAAAAAGAATTGAAAGCAGAGACCCAAACAGATATTTGTACACGAGATATTTACAGTGGCAGAAATCACAATTGCCTGAAGGTGAAAGCAACCCAAGTGCCCATCAACTAATGAGTGGACAAACAAAACGTAGTATAGACATATTTTATTTGGTCATAAAAAGGAATGAAGTTTTGAAGAATGTGCCTTGAAGGCCTCAATATGCATGACCTTGAAATCATTATGTTGAATGAAATAAGCCAGACACAAAAGGACAAAAACTGTATGATTTCTCTTATATGAAATAATTAGAATACACAAATTAATTCAGAGTCGGATACTAGAGTACAGGTTACGGGGGGGGGAATAAGTTAATACTTAATTGGAACAGAGTATCTGTTTGGTGTGATGTAGTCAAACTTTGGTAACAGATGATGGTAATGGCAACACAACATTGTGAACGTAATCAATGCCACTGAATTGTACACTTAAAAATAGCTAAAATGCCCAAGTTTTATGTTACCACAATAAAGTAAAAATAAATCAGTGCTTTGAAATAAAATGGGTGCATCTTTTAAAGCCTAAATCTAACTCTTAATTGTGGAAGCACAAAAATTTGAGTACATTTACTTTACACCCACTAATTTGCCTATTCTTAAAAACAACAACCACAAAGCAAACTAAGGTTGGCAAAGATGAGAAGAAATAGGAATCCTGTACATTGCTGGTGCAAATGTACAATGGTGCAAAAGCTTGGGGGTTCCTCAGAAAGTTCAACACAATTACCATATGATCTGCCAATCCCACTTCTAGATATATACCCAAAAGAACTGAAAGCAGGTGCCTCTGAAAAGATATTGTTCATGGCAGCGTTGTCCACAACCACCAAAAGACAGAAATGACCCAAATGTCCATCTGAATGGGTAAGCAAAATGTGGTATTATACATACAATGGAGTATTTATTATTCAGCCATAAAAAGGAATGAAGTTTTGATATACGCTACAACACGGATGAACCTCGAAGACATCACGTTGAACGCAACAAGCCAAATACAAAAGAATAATGTATGACCTCACTTTTACAAAATGGCTAGAATAAGCAAATTTATAGAGACTGAAAACTACAGGTTACCAGGCGCTGGGAGGGTCAAGACTGGAGAGTTACTGCTTAACAAGTAGAGAACTAGATATAATGAGAAGGTTCTGGTAATGGACTGTGATGATACTGTGAATGTTAACTGATACACTGAACAATATACATGTAAGTAGTCTAAAATGGGAATTTCTGTGTTGTATATATGTTACCATAAGAATTTTTAAAATGTTTATTCAAAAAATAGGCTTAAAAAGTCACCTTATTCCAAGTACCTAAAAAAATAAACCAGACTGGATATACGAACTGAACTAAAGATTCCCCATCCTGAAACTCTCCATAAGCAATAAAATTTGCCCATACCAGTATTTTACAAGTAGACTAAACCGTAAATAAATCTTTGTGTCCCAAGACCTTACACAATGCCTGACCTGCCCAGATGACCCCCAACGTGCTGCATAAGGAAGTAAATGAGTACTATTCCAAATACAATAAAGGATCTCTTCTTTTCCAAAACTTAAAATATATAAAACACATAAGCTCAACAGTGAACAAGTTCAAGCACTGATTTTGCTCTTATACAGAAAACTTCCTACAGATCAGACTGCAACTAAATAATGAATTAAGTACATTCAAAGGGAACATCTAGTTGGGTCAACTCTCACTGTTTTACAAAATACTCTAGGGAAATTACCTTAAAAGCTTTAGAGAAGTGCTAAGGTACAAACATTATGACAAAAATACATAATCTACAGAAAATAATTTTTAACAGCATAAAAAATAAAAAGTGCTCTGTAAAGACTCTATTTGCAAATGGGATCAAAACACACACAGAGCAATTCTCATTGGCCCTTAAAAGCTGAGGACCTAGGCAGTTAGAAAAGTTCGTAGATTTGTCCAGCCAGGGCTCACTAACTGGATACCGAAATAGGACCAACTCTTCTCTACTGCTTCTCCAACTATAACATCCCATACCACAATCACATACATTACTTTAAAATAAAGAAATATCCACACATTATTTTGTCTGCCATACTATAAAAATAAAAACTTCAAAAATCTTAAGGAACCACTTGGAGGAAAGGCATTCAGGGCAGAAATAACAGAAGACATACACATATTTATTCTTCACAAAGGGGCAAACTCATTTTACACGTTTTTTTCTAGGCCAGTGAGAGATTTGTTTGAATCCACCCAAATTCTTCTTTACCAAGGTAGGCATTAAAAAGAAAATACAGGAACAAGAAGTGCAGCTACCAGATCTTGTAATTCTTTTCAGTCAATTTTTAAACCAACTCCAATACGAGGGTCCATTTCTCTGCCTTCCCTTATGTATAAAGCGGGTATGATATATGCTGTCATCCTCCTCGGTGAAATTATCATTTCACAAATGAGATAATGTAATTGAACTGTTTTAAAGCCTGAGGCCAAAACTAGTTATTAATTTCAGTTCAGTTCCAATACCTTGCTTATTTTCTTGAAACCAATTTGGTCTGCAAACCCAATCTAGACAAAATTCTACTCACATTTGCATCATAAATGATAAGAGCTATATCTGGATATCACAAATTCTTTATAAAGAATAATAGATAAGCAAAGTTTTCTCAGGTTTCATCAAACTGTCATTTTCTGATAAAAACATTTACATGAGGGGGCCAAACCACAAATAAGATAACTAATCTTTTCTCAACTCTTTTAATTGCCCTATCAAGGCAAAGAAATTGCAATTGCCCTTCAACTCTTCTATTAGCCTTTATCTCAAATCTATCAACCAAGAAGGGTATCTACTACCTCAAAAATTTACAGCTCAAGGTAAGCTGAAGTTGTGTTGGACAACTAGTTCCAGAAAGTTATTTTTCAATTATAAACTCACTATTTGAGAAGTGAACATGATTAGCTTAATTATACAAATTCATGTATTCCAGAAAAAGGATGTAACAATCAGGGGATAATGCCATGATGAACAAGTCCTCACCCTCATAGAGCTTGTAGGAGATTAACATTACCATCTCAATATAACCAGTACAATTTTTACTACCTGAGAAAATTTAATTTCTCAAAATGACTTATCACATTAGGATTTTTATGACTAGCATGTATTGAAATGTAAGACCATTCCAGCACTTTAACTCATATAATCTTCACAACAATCCTGAGAGAAACAGGTTCTATAATTACCCATTTTGAAAAATAAGGAAACTGTGCCACAAAACTGTGAAGTGACTTGCCCAAGATTACACAGCTAGGATGTGGCAAGAACCAGGATCTGAATCCAGGCAGGCTCATTTCAGAACTTGTGGCTATTTCCACGAAGCTATGTTTCCTCTTTCAATTATAATTCATTTTGCCTCTCAGGTTACATTTCTTAAATAAACTAATCCTAAAATCCTACATATTTCTTAACTTTACCCAATCCTCCAACAATTTCGTCAATCCCAGGCCACATCTGACTTACATTTTCTCGCTAGGTCAAAAGCTGGAAAAAAGAGTTGAGTAGCACCAGAAACCAACAAGAAAAAAACATGGGACACCAAGACAAGGAATGTAGAAACAAAGAGGAAAAAAAACAAGAAAAGGGCAATGGTGAGAGTTCCAGCAGAGAGGGGGAATATCAAGAAGGACATAAAAGAGAAGAACTAGGAATTAAGAAAAACCAAGTTAATACCTCCAGCACTTCCAATGATTTAGCCATATCACTTTTACCGCATGCACACATGCTCTAAAATACAATTTTTCATTTTATTCCCCCAGGCAGGAAATCTCAGCTACACATTGGTAAAATGAGTATTATTCTTCATATTGTTATGCAGCCATTTTGAGCCTATTGATTACAGCTCTCAAGCTACAATTATAATAGGCAACTTATTTCCTACTTTTTTCTGGTTAGTAACAATGATTAACCTTTGGTGATGGGAGCCCAACACTGTGAATGTAACACCACTAAATTGCATACTTGAAAGTGGTTAAAATAGGAAATTTTATGTTCTGAACATGTTACATTAAAAAATAATAAAAAGAGAATTATACATAGCCAATTGTCACTTATGCCTTTAACCATGACATTAAGATATACATGGCTATGTATAACATGACAGATAACGTTTTCTAAAAAAACCACGTGAAAAACAAATGAGTAAGCTTAACCCAAACAAACATTTGAAGAAAAATGTTACCACTGATCTTTACTAGATTGCTACTGATAAAATTCCTGGCAATTATCTTTCAGGTCAATTATCTCAAGACATTCCTACACTTGAAATACTCTTCAAAAGCTCACTTGACCACCATCAGTTTAAGACAGCGGTAGGACAATCTGATGCTAATTACACCACAGCAGTTAGAGAAATGCAATGTTTAAAAAAAAAAAACATGTTTCAATAAACAAATGAAATGAGTATAAAGGTATAAATGAATTAACTGGAATACAATGCAAATAGCTGGTCACCAGTAATAATTTTTCAGTCTTTTATTTACAAATCCTTTAAATAACAACAACCTGGAATAGGACCTTGTCTACTCTATGTTTTTGAACACTGCATTCATTTATGGATCAATAAAAATTATAGGATATCAGAGACAGAAAATAGATTAGAAGTTACTAGGGGTTGGGGGTGGCTGGGTAATGGGGAATAATTGCCTAATGGATAAAGAGATTCTCTTTTGGGTGATGAGAAAGTTTCAGTAATAGAAGGTGATGATGGTAGCGCAACTGGGTACAAGTAATTAATGTCAGTGAATTGTACATTAAAAATGGTTAAAATGACAAATTTTATGTTACCAAATTTTTAAAAATCCAACCAATAAAACTTGTTGAATTCCATGCAGAAGAAAAAACAATTTGAATATAATTTGAAGCTAATATCATTCCTCCTACTTTAACCTGACTTACTTTCTCCAGAAATACATCATAAAATTTTTAATTTAAATTTAAATATAAATATTTTAAGTGCAACAAACTAAAAATCTTTCTCAACAGGACTGGTTCCCCAAGAAAAAGAACCCCAAAAACCTACATCTTGTTACAAAATTTTAATTTTGTAACCCTAGCCAAACAAAAAAATCTTAACTCTCAGTTTCCCAAGCAATCTACAGTAGGCTGTCCTAATGATTTTCGGTTCTTTAAAATCTAGTTAAAGTCAAGAAAAGCAAACATCTAAAACAAAAGTTTCCTTTTTTTTTTCACCGTTGTGAACAGTTCTCAAAGTGTAGTCCCAGCTGCCTGCAGCATGAGCACCACTTGGGAACTTGTCGGAAATGCAAATTCCAGGGCCCCGCCCACACCTACAGAATCTGACTCTCTAGGGTGGGGTCCAGCAATCTGCATTTAAACATCCTTCCGGGGATGCTGAAGCGCCCAGGAGTTTGAGAACCACTGGGCTTAAGAGTCCTATGGCCTAGGTTCCAGTCTTGGGAGTCAAGGTTTACCTGCTGGTTAAGCAACGGTAAATTACCTAACTTCTCTAGGCTCGTTCCTTATCTATAAAACGGGAATTATGGGTTAGTTATTTGGATGTAAGAAGATACACGTAAAGTGCTTAACAGCAATCAATGCCTGGCAGTAAGAACCACTCAGCAATTACTGCTCTTATAGGCAAGAGACTTTCAAGGCTGCAGGGGTGTGTGGGGGGGGGGGTGACAACAAAGATGCAGAAGTCCTAAACCCAGTCCCTGGCGGAGTTTAACAGCTAGGAACTGGGCTAGGCACGTGAACACAAGACATAATCAAACGCACTCCTAGAGAAGATAAAAAACGACCTCCAAGGAGGTACAACCAAGTTCTTTAGAAGAGTAAGAAGAAACAAATTCTGATCAGACAAGATAAGAAAAAGTTTTAAGGAAGCGATTACACATGGACAAGCTGTCCATAACCTAAGAGTCATTCCAGCCTGAGGGTGTGAGCCAAGATTCCAAGAAGGAGATTAAACGAAAGCACAAGGGCAGTGAACTCTAGTGGCTGTACAGCGGACAAAGAGCAAAACTACAGTAGGAAAGTCAAATCATCCCAAATGACAGGCCTCAGGGAAAGCCTCGGCCTCCTCAAGGCATGCTAATACACATTCTCCTCTGCAAACTAACTTGCCTTTTGTTTCCTAAACACCCAGAGGCTACTTTTATGCCCTGTCGACCATCACGCCAACCAAGCCATTGTAGGCAGGAAAGTTGAATAAAAGAGGTGAGAAGTCTGCGCGGAGCCGGGTATTTCCCGAGCGAGCAGTATCCAAGCACCACTGATAAGCCGACATCTGCACATTTCTCCGCTGCAAATTACTAAGCGCAACACCAAAACGTAAAAAATCCGCTGCATTCTAAAGCAAAACGTGGATAAGGAAAAGTGGAGGTGGGTGCAAGTTCAGCGCTTTTTATTTTCTTCCTCCTCTCTCTTGATCCCGTCTGGACGCTGGCGGACTCCAGACGGATAATTTCCCTGGCCTGAAGGCTGAGGCTTTCCTTCCGGTCATTGTGTCTACTTCCCCCTACGAACAGGCCCCGCGGGGATAGCGCGCCCGCCCGGCCCAGGACAAAGCCCACTCCGGGCTCCACCTGGGAGCGGGGAAAGGCGCCGCCCGCGGGCCAGAGTTACCAGGCAGCGCACGGCACCGCCTCCGCCGGCCGCCGGGCCAATCGGGCGCGTCTGCTGCCCCAGCGCAGGAGCCCCAGATACACCAAGCCGAGCGCGACCCCACGGGCTCGGGCCTGGCACCGAGCGCGCGCCCCCTTCGCCCGAGCCGGCCAATCAGGACGCCGGGGCATGCGCAGCCCGCAGGCTCGCTCGCTCACTCGCGCGCGCGGACCTCACGCGTGAGGGGCGCACCCCCCACCCCCACCAACCGCGCCCCTCCCCCAGGCGCACCGCGGCGCGCGCGTGCAACTGTCGTCCTGCGGACACCCCCTGCCCCACCCCCACCGCCCTCGTCTCGCCAGCTGCCGACTCCGCGGGGCGTAGGGTGGGGGGGGCGCGGGGTGCCCAACGGCTCTGGGCCGCGCACACACCCGGTTACTGTTCCCAGACCTCTTCCCCGTGCAGGCCCCAAAGAGGAAAAGTCTCAAATAAAAGGCCCCGCTCGCAATGGCGCCCGCGACAGGGGCGAGTGAGGGGAGGTAAATCGGAAGAGATGGACTCACCCGAGAGCAGCCGCCTCCAGGCAGCGCCGGGGCTGAGGGTGCCGAAGGGAAGCGAGTGTGGGCCGCAAGCCAACTGCGGCCACCGCGGAGCAGCCTCGGGCTGAGGCGAGTTGGGGAGCGGGCAAGAGGTGAGAGGGCGAGGGGCCCGTGCGTCTCGGCCGAGCTCCTGTCACCGCCGCATGGCCGCCCCGGCAGGGCCTCTCTCCGCGCCTTGATCTGATCACAGGGGACGGAGGGGGAGACCGGGGTAACCGCGGCAGGCGGACGGCCACGGCTAAGGAGCGCGTGCGGGGAAGCGGGGGGGCGACCGGCGGCCCCTTTTCTCTGCTCTCCTAGCTTCTCTCACCCTCCTCCTCCTCCTCTTTTTTTTTTTTTTTTTGTTCCTCGAAGGCGCGCTGCGCGTGCGCACCCGCAGTGCCGCCCAGCGGGAGTTGTAGTTCCTGAATCGTCACTACGAACACGACGGCGGGAGCAGCGGACTACGACTCCCAGGAAGCCGCGCGCCGGCGAGCCGCTAGCCAAGGAGGAGGCGAGCGAAGCGCCCGGCCCTCTCCGGCAAGGACTGTCAATGGAGGCTCGGGTGGTGGGAGCGAGAACATGGCTGCACCTGGGGACTGCGCGGCTGCCCGGGTGGGGGAGGGGAGCTGGGGAGAAGGAGCGAAAATCGAGCCCGGTGGTGACTCCAGCCTCTGCCCTGCTGCGCTCCAGTCGGCTTCCGCCACCTTCGCGTTTTGGACTTAGTCTTGCGCCCAAGATTCCCTGCCAGTTGCGAGGCCAGGGCGGCCTGTCGCCCTCGGGGATCCGCAAAGGGACTTCCTCCGCCCTGCACCACCCTCCGGGACACAAAGAACTCTTGTTAGTGTCTTCCAAGCTTGCCCAGAAAGCGGCCGAAAAAGACTATCACCCCATCTTAGGACAGGCGGGGGGGGAAGGATTCTTCTGTTTTTATCCACCACCCCACCCCGGTCATTGCCTTCGCTCTGTCTCAGCGTTTAGAAAGAAGGGAAAAGTCACGGAGTGGGAGCAAAAAAAATCTGACTTTTTTTTTTCGTTTGCTCCTGTCTTGTTCTGCCCACTGCTAAGCAATTTAACTCAAACCCCTTCCCCCAATTATTCTTTGCTTCTCGATTTTATGACCTGTGAATTTCGAAAATGGTGAGTCGTTATTGTTCATCTAAATTAACTCGAAAGCTACAAATCATGAGTCCAGAGATTTTAGGTATTTATATAAAGCCCCAAACCGAGTGATTTTGCGACCCTCCACTCATCACCCACCCCCGCTGGAGATTCGGGCCCCTCCAGTCCGCCTCCCCTCCCCCTCGGTAGGTGGCGACCACGACGTATATTCCAGCTTGCAAGCCTTTGTCGCCAGCAAGAAAACTTTCCGAACAGCCCGTCTTTTGAAGTGCGTCCAAGGCCTTTCCTTTGAATTTCAGTTCAGAGACTGGAGTTCCCCAGCTTCTTTCTTGCAGAGACCCTGCCCATGAAGACGCATCTAGAATTTCCATGTTGGATTTCTTTAAAGTAGAATTTAAAGATCCTTGCGAAGAATCTGATTACAGAAGCCTTCTAGATTTTTACGATCTTCCGCTGTCCCCGCGCACACACACACACACGCAGACAATCTTTTACAGTCGTTTTGTTTTGTCCTGGCCTAATTCGATTGTGACTCACCTTTGCAGAGCCTCTCCAAAGCGGTAATTGAGTTTTCATAAGAAAGACAACTCCCTTATTGCACTAGTATTTCACTGACATTTTGGAATATTTAAATTCCATAATCCCAATACCGCTTGGAACTGACATATATTTAGGAACAAAGGTAACTCTTGAGAAAGAAGCCTGCAACTCAGCTAATAAGAGCAGACTACTGGCTGTAGACATTCAACTTGCTGTGGGCGTCAGTAAGAATGTTTTAGGAAAGAAATGGAGGGGATAGTTTGATGGAATCTGTAAACTTGAGGACTGTGAAGGGAGTATTCGCTGGCTATGGATGGTGGAGTCGGAGAGCATTTGAAAAGGGTGTTCGTGAGTTAGGCAAGAGTTCGTTTAATCAAGATCATCCTTGTCACTAAAAACTTGTTTGGGAGATAGTATAGTCCCTTCTATGAATTTGTTGAATGGTTCAGAGAGGACTTTTGCTGCCTCTTCATGAACACTGTCTCTGAGATTGAAGTAGTTCCTAAAACTGTTAAATCAAGATTAGCTGGCTTTGAATTGCTTCTACTCAGAAAGCTGGCCCTTTTGGGACTGTGACGCAGTATGTGGTTTGAGCAGCTTATGGAGACTAAGCCTTTTCTCTAGCATCCTGCAAGTGATGGGTGTAACCTTTAAACCCATGGCTTACAGTCATAAAGATCATTAAAGTCCTCACTCACCACCTGGGCAGTTATTGGCGGATACTTGCCAAATCTCTCCCTCATCTCAGTGGCAGAGATGCCACATTCATTGTAGCCATAGTTAAAACCACTTTGCACACCCTCTGTTTGCACAGCCAGGTTTTGTTTTGTTTTTCTTTTCCCAACAGTGGATCAGATTGCTGATTTGGGGTTGAGCAACAGAGGAAAAGAAATCATTGATTATAGAGTTTATGGATGGTGTAATATGGAAAATATCTACCTTTAAACTCTGGAATCACACTCCAAACAATAAGCTGCATGTACCAAGAGAGGCACACCCATCCCGCACTGCAGGAAGAAGAGATTCACAGCTCTGGGCTCATACTCAAGATAAGAAGCTCACCTAGTACAATCGTTGGCAGAATCGTCCACATTATAACTCTATTTTAATGTTTTTCCCAGTGTAGTCAGTCCTACAGTTAAGTGTCCATATGATGTGACTACTCCATTTTACTGTACACAGTGGTGACAAAGCCAAGTCAAACAGGCCTTGGCCAGGCTAGAGATGGATCTGGACCAAGTGTGCATTCTTCCACCAACTTACGTGCATCTTCACATAGACGGAGCTGGGAGCCTTGTTGACTGCTTCTAAGTAGCAAGTGATGTGGCAGTGTTTGAATATCTTCACCATCCTGGAGAATAATCTTCATTCTCCTTGGGTTTTTAATAGTTGGTGTCATGCATCTGCCTTCTCTTATCAGGGGATCCACCTGCCCACTCTTGCTGACACCACTTTGACAAGGTGCAAGTTACACAAAATCTAGAGCCATGTTAATGTTATATAGTGCTCCTTTTAAAGAGGCACTTTTGAAGATGAGCTTTTGAATCTAAACTGAATAATCTTTTCATGATGGTCATATATTTTAGATGACCCCAAACCATAATAATTCTGGCAAAAATTGAGATATTCTGGATACACTTATTTATTATTTAAAACATATCCAGTCTTTTGGTGAATGCTAAACAGAGGTCTTTTCCCCTTTACTCTGCTGGATGCAAGCCCAATATCATCTGGGTGCCTTTTCTTTTTCTACACATTTAGAGAAAGGGAAATAAAGTACGTGTCTTTTGTAAGATAACAGTTTGATCCTTTAGAGCAGTGTTGCTGATGATTCCACTGCCTCTTCTGTAGGATTTGCCCAAACAAGTCCAAATTACTTGGGTAGGGCCACAGTGAATCATCACTGGCCAACAGACATTTAATAACTTTGTTATTAAAAGGATACTTTTTTTTAACAGATACTAAAAGGAAAAACAAGAGGATATTATGAGTAACTTTGTTCCAATAAATTTGAGAATTTAAATCAAATGGACAAATTTCTTGAAAAAAACATTATGAAAATTGACTTAAGGAAAAGAAAATCTAAATAGCCTCATATTTATTAAAGAAATTGAATTTCTTATCAGAATCATTCCCCAAAGAAAACTCCATAGTCAGATGGTTTCATTGGTGCATTGTTCCAAATATTTATTGGAAAAAGAAAAAACAGCAATCATACAAACTCTTTCAGAACAGAGTGTAGAGTCCAACCTAACCCTCCCCCCCGACTTAAAACTCCATTATAACCCATCTTAAAAAGGGGAAGAATGTTTTGTTACAAAAATGATTGTTCAATTAAGTCACAAGAATGTTTGTTACCGAAACGTTTGCTTAAGAATAAGTTTGTGTAAATGCTTACAAGAATGTTCTGCATATCTTTATCACAAGACTATTT
>PVKY010010848.1:0-12396 GCA_004027775.1 Bradypus variegatus
GGGGGCGGGAAAGATACCATAGCCACACCATTGTTCCTGCTAGGCTCTGTCCAGCAGCTGGTTTAGGGGGACATTGGTGGCACAGCCTTTCCAGAAGTTGGAGCCCGTCTGCAGAGCTGCCAGGTCACATACTGCAGGCCTCTCCGGCCTCATTCTCTTCCAAGACATGCATCTTAAGGTGGACGTTGAGAAACTGGCTGGAAAGTTTCTGTTCTAGAAACCTGGAGAAAGAATTAATTCACTGGGTGGAAGGTTGAATGATGCTATCTTCTAACGTCATTGGGATTCTTAGAAGTGTGCGGTGCTGAAATTGTCATCGAAAACTTGAACCAACGGAGGTGACACAGAAATAGCTGGATGTCTAAGGAGAAACCAGCCCTGAGGTTGAAACTGCCAAGTAGCATCGATTAGGTGGCAAGTCCAAGACTGGGACCCGGAGAGCCTGGTTCATCGGATTCACCTTTCTTTCCTAAGATGCTGTTATTAAATAAAATACCTAACCCAGCTGAGAGAAACAATGGAAAGCCCAGCTAAAACAGTGAAGTTGGTTTGGGATTGTGGATGCCTCAGGAAGGGTGACCAATGTCCTGGTTTGCCCAGCACCGAGGGTGTTCCCTGGGCGCGGGACTTTTAGGGCTAAAAGCAGGAGCATTCCTAGCGACCCGGGACAGGTTGGTCACCTGACGCCAGACTGACTAGCTTCTGTCCGTTGTCTTTACTTGGCGTTTTGCAAACACAGCCCAGACCATTTGAATGAGATTGAAATAGTAAAAGCACTTGTGCTGGCTTCTGCTGCTGCTCAGTGGTCCCACATTTTTGTTTCTCTGAGCAGTTGTATGTCTGCAAGGCCTTTAAAAAGCCCTGCTTGCCTAACTGTGTAGAGGGAGCTCTGTGTTATATCTCATCAGATTGGAGTAAGGACGCCTGCCCTAAGAACCTTAGATTCCTTTTCTCTGTGGATTTAAGTTGAGCCTTAGGGACCACCTTGATAGAAAAATTGAGGGGAGAATGAGAAAGAACTTTGACCTTGGGGCGTCACAGTTCAGTGTGACCACCTATCCATCTTACATGTCGAGAGAGCAGCCAGAGTGCCCAGAACTCCTGCTCACGAAGCTGTGTGCGGACAGATTCCTAAGTGGACCCATAAGAATTAGCTCAGGGCCACGTGGTTGAGCCGAGGACTCCGCGGTGTCCTCCCTGGGAAGGCTCGCCCTGTGTCCAGGCCCCAGCCCCCTTCCAGGCTTCTTCAGAAGGTCGTTTGGCAGTGGGAACCAACCTCCCTTTCTGTCCTCATGTGCCTGAGTTGCTCACGCTTTTTATAATCTGCCTCTTATATTTGTTTCCCATTCTGTGTATTGCCCAAGTTGAAGGCTGTTGTGGCTCTGTCATTTCTCCCTGACATACAGAGCTGAGATTTTCCATCCTAAAGGATGTTGACTGCAAGACAGATCCATTTCTAATCAAGGGGCTTAGACTCTCCTGGCACACAAAGCCTTTCGTTTGTACATTGTTGAGGGTTTCTCCCCCCCCCCCCAAGTAAATAGTCAGACTTGAACTTCTCAGCTGTCATCAGAATGCAGATTCCAGGAATTGCCATTTTCAAAATCAGACAGAAAATCCACTTCTTGACTGATGGAACAATAACAAGATCTGAGATGATTCCAAAGTAGGTATTCCTTTCAAAAGAAATACTTCAGGGAAAAAAGGAAGAAAGCTGTTTTATGAGAACTATCGACTCAGCCTGCTACTGTTAATTGTCATTTTAAATACACAGAAGGCTCTCGTGTAATAAGGACATTTTATCTGAGGATTCAGTAAGAATCTGTGAACAGTCCGCTCAGCTGGCTCCACACATCTGCTGTAAAGTAGACCTCAAGTTTCTTGAGGTTGTGAACATTCAGCTACACTTGGAAAACCCTTCATTGGTTTCCCCAGAACGCTGCACAAGTCTACACCAGTTCCAACCTAGACGGTTAAATTGACAAGCGCAAACCCCCGATTCCAGACGTAGAACCTTTGAGTCTTTGACCGACTGATGATCTCGAGCACGTAGGATTCACTGGCTGACTCGCAGTGTCCCGCACTGCATGTCTATAGGGTACTGCTGCGTACGCATAACTCATTTTCAGATAGAGGATATCTGTGACATGGCCCTTCAAGAGTGATTTCTCCTGGACTACGTTTACCTACCGCTCATTAGAAACCTGCCTGCTTTCCTTTCTTTCTATGTAGGACAAGTCTTCAAGGAAACAGTAACCAATTTGGTTACCCAGACAGGGGAGTCTCATCTTTACAGAGGGTAGAAATAAATAAATTTGAATCCTAATAAGTGAAAAAATGCTGTCTAGAACACATCTAAATTGTTGCAAGAAAACAACTTAATATGTAGGGCTGGGGATCAGAGTCCTGTCTCTTATCCTTATTGGGTGTGACCTGACCTCATGGTAGTCTCCCTGTGGCAGGAGAATATACGAGCACCCATGCCGATTGCTCTTGGTATTTAGCAATGGGATGGCTTCCATGAGCAGGAGCTTGAGTGACAGCCGGGTTCAAACCTGGTTGACCCTGGACAAAGTTCTTGCACCCCTCAGAGCCTCTGTTTCCCCATTGAATAAATGCAAGTATCAGACCCTCCATCGGAGGCCTGGGGTGAGGATTCCATGAATGGAACGCACAGCTGTTGATGAAATATAATGCCCTGGAAGGCTCTCTCAGTAAATGTATTTAATTTATCATCTTGTGATTTTGCTTCCTGATTGGTGGGCTTTGGTGCTGGAGGTGTCCTCCCGTCTGGAGCTTCTCTGGGGCTTCTGGCCTTGTGTTTTCTGCCCTTCACTGTTGGTTCCACCACTCTCCCTCTGCAGGAAGCTCTCCTGGACTGTGACGGGCCAGCTGCTCCCACCGCGCCTTTCTGGCGTCCTCCTGGCAGGCTTTGGGGAAACCTATCGGGGGGTGAGGACTCAACGTCTTCTTCAAGCTTTCCCCCATGGGTAGGATGTGCGTGCATCTGGCTTTTGTGACAGTTCTGTGCGTGTGGGTCACATCGAGCTGTTCATTGCCAGTGCACAGCAAGGCACTGGAGGAATCTTCCCAAAACCAGTTGAAAGAGGGGATGAGTTAGGGTTTTTACAGGTAAAGGAGAGGGGGTCTGGGTCAACAGCTAAGTCATGGCTGCACGATTTGCTCTCGTCAGGTCACGATGACGTTGGATCTTTGTGAAGAGGGCACAGGCACACTTCTCAATCCTGTGTTATCTCAAGCTCATCTTGTTCTCTTACGTGCAGGGTCTTCCTGTCGCTCTTCTTAGCTGATGCTCAGGAACGTCAGACTTTTGTCTTTTGAGTAGGAAGTCACTGGTCACCTGGGCACAGGGAGTTCTTGGCGATGTGCTGTTTTCTTACTCCTGTAAGCAGGATGAGGAAGGTCTGCTAATGTCCTGGGAATGAGTGCAAAGCAGACGCTACGCTCAACGCGGGGGTGTATGTATTCCAGCTACCAGCTTACTTCATGGCTGATTCTTCCATGAAACCGGGCGATCCTTGAGGCCCGAGACCTTGCCGGTCCTGTCAGCAGCATTCCCCTGGCATCTGGAACGACAGGTGGGTGGAGGAGGGCACAGTTAGCCCGTCTGCTTGGCCTCTCCTCACATTTTAGGGCCACAGGGCCTGAAGCCGTGGAAAAGAAAGCCACCATGTTGTGCTTTTAAGCCTGTGAGATAGATCCCAGTGATTTGGGGCTGCACGTGCCGGTGGGAGAAGAGCTTGAGATTTTCATGTAAAGGCCACAGCTGGGCCCAATGTAGAGGGTGGCCAAATTTTAAACCTTAGAGGGCCTGGTTCATGGAAATCACGGGGACTTTGGCAGGGCCCAGTCCTGAGGGTGCTGTGATATCCTAAAAAGTGATCTGGCAGCCAGGTGGGATGACAGCTACTCAGCCCCTGCCCTGTGTCGGGCGAGGGCCCGTCTCAGGATGGGGGAGGCCTTCCCTGTCTGGGCTTCGGGGGCCCTGGGAAATATTTTTGGCATTGATTCATTTTGTTTCAGTGAGCATCATAAATCGTTTCTCCCATGTACCAACACTTCCAAACCCATGGAAAGATACAAGTATCTTCAGGGAATATATAAAACTTTGATTAGAAAAAGTGACTCCTAACAAACTCATTTCTCTTCCTGATCAAAGTCATCTTTCTGCTTGAGGAACGCCTTATTTTATATAGCCCCCAGAATTTTGGAAATTGTTCAGGATTCATATATAAAACAGCTAAAACGCTTCCTGTTTTACAAGTTGTCTTGATGTTGATAACCAGAGAATATAAATAGGGCAAGATAAAGTCTCCCTTATTTCTATAAAATTTAAGCCACCAAATGCCCTAGATCCTACCTAGCCTGTTTTCTATATTAAAAAATTCTGCCTTCTTCCTTTTCTAAATAAATAATAGAGTAAATGTGTATGTGTATTTCTATAAATATCTATTCAGATTGACACGTGTGGCTTCTGGATTTGAGTCTTAACAATCTTGTAGCGGAGTCCTTGTCTTGTCAGTACCCGGCATGATATTTCGGACACTCCCTGGCCAGTTTGTACCCAGGGTGTTTTGTCTTGTTTTCCATTGTTGCCTTTGAGTGTTGCTTATTGTGTCCGGAAATTCTCGCAAAAGATAAATAAATTGAAACTTCTCGTTTTCCTCCGTGACAACAAAGCAGCAACGGAGGGCTCTCTGTAGGGGATGGTGGATCCAGAAGGGAGTACTTTCACTTCTACCGAGAACTTGAATGTCATTATGGTATTTTATAAATACTGTCTCCTCTGGCACCTGCCCTGATTGCCGGCTCGTTGCCAAGGTCTCTCCGGGAAGGAGGGGGGAGGGGAGGGGGTCGTTTCTTCTCAGGTGTGCCTGTGGCCCCAAATGGAAACCAATCAAGGTGCGATTTATGTTCATTAAGTGCTTGTCAAAACTGAAAAATTTTCTAATCAACAGCAATCTAGCCGCGGCCCCCGCAATGGCTGGGAGTGTCGCCTCTGCTGCATCGGCCATTTGCCTGTTACAACTCTAGGCTAAAAATCCGCTGATGATTACATTAGGCTAAGCTGCGAAGTAAATGAACCATGTCTTATTTAGGTGCCACTAGCTTCAGTGTAGCCCTGCCCCGCAGGGCACTTTATAGCGTTTTATAGCTTTAAAATTAGTGTAGCTTTCCATTTGCTGCAGGGCACTGCATGTTATGCCTTTGAACTCAATAAGCAAAGGGAAGGGGGCCTTTTGTTTTTCCCCCTTATTTTTTTCCTTTGCATCTTAGCAATTTTGTTTTGCATCTTTTCCAGACGGCATTTTGCAATAAAAATGTCTGACTACCCTGTACACCCTCACCACCACCACCAAAAAAAAAAAAAAGGTGGGGGGGAGGGTGGGAAGAAGAAGAAAAAGTAGGAAATGTCAAGCATTTGCAGAGGCCAATTTTTTTTCCTAAGCTGCAAACTGAAAAATAGCTTTGCAAGTGGCCCCAAATGGCTTATCGTGTCAGAACTGTTACCTCAAATGGAAACAACACCTTGACCGCCAGAAAGTGCCACATAAAATCAGAGGGAAAATATGTCAGTAGTTTTATTAGACAGAAGTAGGAAGGGGAGCACTTCTCAAAGGCTTCCACTCCTCTGACATACTTCCCACGTCGTCTCAGGTAATTCTCAGGACAGTCCCAGGAGGCAGGCTCTGTTAGCAGCTCTGTTTGTAAAGACGCAGAAGTGGGGGACCAGAACGAGAGGGTCATATACCCCGGTGCCCACACCTGATGAGGGAAGGGAGAGCAGAGCCCACGCGCTCTGACGGGCTTGCCCTCCAACCAGGAGAAAGCTGAGTTCTAGCTTCTGAGGGCTTCCTTAATTGAGGAAGCCGGGAAATCATGGTCATCAATGTCTCTCCTACTATTCATTTGAAACGTATCTGATCATATCACTGCAAACTAATTCCTATAAAACAATGCGCAGAGAAAAATATATATGGTGAGACTTCTAAACTCTTTAGATCTAGGTAAAAATTTAAAGATTAGATGAATTACTTGAAATTTGTGATAGGCAAAAACTGAAGTGGGAATTTTTGTAGCCAACCTTAGATCAAATTGCAGAAGAAAAGGTGTGGCAAGCAGTAGTGTCCTCAGAGGAAAGGCATGTGTGATTTCTGTCTTGAACGTCTGCTTTATTTCTCGGGGCTCTACACTCTATCAGTTTCATCCCAAGGAGTCTGCAGTTTTAAAGGGAGAGAGACAGTCTAATGTCCTTACAGTCAGCATTCTTTGTAGCTCAAACTTTGCAAGATAGAACCACCAGCCCAGTTGTTTGAAGGCCATATTTAAATCTTAAAACACTGGGTTGGAAAGGAATGGTGCCGGTTCCCTGAAGTTTGTTGCAGTGAAATTTCCCTGGTGCCTGTGTTTGGAAGATGTGAGCAGTGATTGAGAAGACACGTGGCCATTTTCACATCTGTTGTGCCCATTCTGTACAGGCTGGGTTTGTGCATGAGTTACGACGGGGCAATGTATGATTTAGACAAAAATGAGAAGACTCTTTTCTTGCAGTGTGAAGCTCAGTAGACAGGTCGATCAAGAAAGATACAACCAAGAAGTCAGAGGTACATTCATGATTCAGTTTGGAATTTTTTGCTGTTTTGCTTTATATTATAATAACCTATCCCACTGGGCTGATGTTGGAAAGCCCACACATGTTGGATGCCAGCCTTCGTTGTGCGTGGACTGGAAAGACTGGCCGTCGTCTAGTGTCAGGACTCTCCGCGTTCGTGACGCATGCCACTGTCAGTCCCCCAGAATGGCGCACCAGCCTTCCTTTTTACCACAAGCCCTGGTGATTAGCCAGACTCACTAAAGGGTCAAGTCCCATCATCGTTGGCTTTGCCTCGGTTGCCCTGAGACATCACTCCTGCTCGCAGCCTTCTTCCGGTGCCATTTGCAGGTCAGGGTCGTGCACTAACAGGAGTCAGCCCAGTGGCCCTCCTGCCGGACACTGCAAGGGAAGCACTGCAGCCTTGTCGGTGCCCTTGGGAAACAAAAGGCTCCCCCGGAGGAGTTTTCTCTGTGACGCTTGCCTCCTGCCTTGCTGTTTTCCTTTGGAGGGAAGCAGAAATTGTCTCCTTGAGTTGTGTGATTTGAAAGGATGTGGTCTGAAGAGTTTTCATAGTTTTATGGTATTTTTCTAGTATTTGTAGGAGTGTTCCTTTCCTCTGTTCCCACTATGTATGAGGCAACTTTTATTATTCATGAACACTGGACATGAGCATGTGCTTGATCTCTTTGAATGGATGGTATTATATATGTCTTTGTAGATTAGTTTCCTTTGAAAATAATATTAAATGGATTTTGGGAATAGTGGCGTATCTAACAATGGCTTCCCTTACCTACTTTTATTTTGAGCCCAGAAGTAAGTCTTTTTTTAAAAGGCACTTAGACACACTGCCGTCTCCTCTTTGAACCTGGCCAAAGTCTTGAGAAAATAGGGTACGATTAGCTATTCTTTTCCTACTGGAGGACACAAACAAATCTGAAAAACATTGGCAGTGTCCGTGCATGGGACCAGCTCTGCACTCTTACCCAAGTGTGTGCGTAAACTCACTCACACAGCCATTAGCTGGTTTTTGAATCTGAAGCAAGCTAGACTCACGGTTCTCAAACCTTTTGGTCTCAGGACCCCTTTACATTCCTAAAAATTATTGAGGATCCTAAAGAGCTTTTGTTTGTATGAATTATATCTATTGATATTTATCATGTTAGAAATTAAAACTGAAAAAATTTTTAATATTTATATGGTAGTTCATTTAAATAACAATAAACTGATCACATGTTAACATAAATAACACTTTTTATGAAAACTATATTCTCCTCCCTCCCCCCAAAAATATTTGTAAGAGGAGAATCATTATTTTACGCTTGTCCAAATCTCTTTTATGTCTGGCTTAATGAAAGAGAGGTGGATTTTCCTATCTGCTTCTGCCTTCCATCTGTTGTAATGTTGTTTTGTTGAAGTATATGAAGAAAATCCCATGTTACACAGACATGTATTTGGAAGAGGGAGGACCATTTCAGATAATTGTGGACATTCTTCTTGAATAGTACAGCAAAACTCAACATATGATAGTTTCTTAATATTTAGTGATCCAGTAGCAATCTGAAACCGTATCACTAAATTTTTCCTCCTCTGTTAAATTAAAATCCATTGAACTCTTTTGCACTTTGAATGGATCTTTTTTCCATGCATATTGTAAAGTCATGCATTTGTCATTTGGAAAATATTATTTCAACAGGCTACGTAGATTTTCCAAATGTTGACACTTACATAATAACCAAAAAAAATCGCATTCATTAATATTGCCACCAGCTTTGTCAAGAAAAGTCTTTAAGTATCTGGAAGCTGACAGTCTGACAGTGAGGTTGCAAGTTTTTCAAAATTCTAATTTTTGCTAGAAAACTTAAATTTTGTGATTGGCCACAAGTACTGTTATCTGTTTTCCTTGAGCACTGGGCTCACTGTGCAATTTCAAGAAAATATCTGTCAAATACCCAAGACTGAATAATAATACTTTGTCTAGGCCTGACAGTGATTCTTTCTAGTAAAAATAGTGTCCCATTAAAAAAAAGTGGCTACTTCAGCTTGCAACTCAAACAATTGCAGAAAGGCTTTATGCATACTTCCTGTTACATCACACAGAAAATTAAAATGATGTGTACTCAAGGGTTGAAATTTTTAAAAATTGATACCTTTTTTAGGTTTATCAAGAACTTCTTAAGTGAAACTGGTTTTGGGTTGTTGTTTTTTTTTGTTGTTGTTGTTTTGTTTTATGTGGGGGACTTGGCAGCAACTTATTCCGCTGGTGCAGTTGGGTGCCTCTGCGTAGCTTCCCACGAAACCACCAGCAGTTCCCCCTCCATGGCTTTGCATCATCGAAGCAGATGCCAGCAATGCGAAAAAAAGCAAATGATGTCTTCATAGTATTTTGGAAAAATAGTATTGAACTCATGGGCTCCCAAAAAGGATGTTGAAGACAACAATTTGAAGCCTGCTGAGCTGGACTGTGCAGCAAGGAAAAACCCACTTACATTGGCCGTGTTGTCAAGACCAGAGCAAAATTCAGTCTGCCCTATGAGTTATCTAACTTAGAGAAAAGATTGCATATCCATGTAAAATATTAAATTTCTTAACATTTAAATACACTTAGAGACCAGAACTTCCAGGGAAAACCTAATTGGAACAAAAATTCTCATTTTTTTTCATCATTGAATTGTGGAAATCTGGAGTCGTAATGCTTCAAAAAAAAAAAAAAGTGGTATATGTAAGAATGGCTTGATGTTGATTGCATTATCTATGCTTGAAGAGTGCTTACGCCCTGTCAGATTTTCAAAGCCTGGCACCTCATTCCGGTGATCTAATTTTGAGATGCCAGTCATATAGTTTATGCATTTCAGTTTAGTTTGAAGATCTTGTTAACTGCTTTTTGTACCCCTGTGAACACATCAGCAAATCATCTTTCACCAGACAGCCAAAGGTAACTCCGGATGCGAGGCAGGGGGAATCGATCCAGTAAGGGTATTTTTAGGAACTCTTGATGAATGGCTGCATTTTGAGCTTCCCTCAAGGGCCAGCTGCCCCTGAGCTGACTAAGATGGACTCGCAGTGGCTGAGAGCTGTACACAAGTCCCGAGCCCCAGCATCTCCTAGACCGAGATGGACGCACACCCCTTTCTCTTTGTACTTTTGGGGGAGAATTCATGTATTTTTCACATAAGCCTAAGAATGGTGTTTCGATGAGGTCTTTGTACCACTCTCCTTGCTGGAGCAAAGTGGTTTCCCAGCTGATACCTCTCAGTCCTGAGAAGTAACACATCACCGTGCGATGTGGGGACCACGTCATTCCGCCTCATCCCTATGAAGTCGTCGTCTCGGGAGCTATCTGGCACTCCCAGGCAGCACCCCCAAAAAGTGGGAGCCGCGTTAAACTGTGCTTCTGTCAGCAAGCTGAGAGCCCTGGGTCTCTGATACAGCCCTCAATTGTTAGCAGGTTTCTCTCATTGCACCTCATTTGCATCTGGGACATCAATTAGCATGTTTGTTGAGGCTAATTGAATGAAACTCAATCATAGCTCTTAATTGCTTGACTATGTGAAAAGAAATCACATTAATGCAGCTAATTAAGTGTACGGCAATAGATGCAACATAATTAGGAGCGAAATGTGAAAAACAAGAGATGGCAAAGGGGCAGGAGCGGGGTTGCGGGGACAGCAATGCAGTTTCCAAGCCCTCAGCGTGTTCGGGAACGGGTCCCCGTGCTCCGGCGCCGGCTCGGGAAAAATAATCCGCGTGATGAGCATGGACAACTTGAGAAGAAAAATGCAAATAGGTTTGCAATTACTCCTTTTTCAAGCTGTTGAGGGGCAGGATATGGTGCCTCTGGGGGGGCAGGCTCTTGAGTAGGCCCTGGGGACTTGTTAAGTGCTGTTTAAAAGTACTTGGCTTTGAATTACCCTCATGCCTTGTTAAAGGATTTTTCCCCTTTTATCTTCGATCAGCATTTTCTACAACTAACGTGGTGATGGGTAGTATCTGTACTATTTGCATATCAAAATCAGGCGTGCTGTCTCTATTTTGTTCAGCAGAAGACAGGGCTGCCAAGCTGCATGTCCCACTTCTGAGGAGGTGACTTTGTTTAGTGGTTGCAGCTTTAATTCCTCAAATACCAAGCTGGGGAAAGATGAAAAGAATGAACACTTTTTCAAAAAGGAAAGCCCAGTGTAGTTCCTCTCTGCAGAAGGAAGCCACAGACTAAAACCATCTCTGGGTTCACCTATTTGTGAAGGACTTTCCTTGATTGGGAAATGTATTTTGTAAAGTTGTTTTTTGTTTTCTTTTGTTTTCTTTTCTTTTTTTTAATGTAGTGGCTTGAAATTTAAGAGCTGGGAAATTTATATTCTGATTCGTAGAAGTGGTTCTTCTGAAGTTTCAGTGTCTAACTCAAGCAAGGAAACGGATCCCCCGGCCCATGCTGAGCTAAAGATAAATGTATTCACTTGCCACATGCAAATCCGGGGAGCAGACACGGGTACATTTCTATAATAATTTTAAATAAAATATCATAGTTATTGTATGTTAAAACATGCCTATTAAAAGAGCCCCTACTGAGGCTCAGCCGCTATCTGATTAGCCTCATCTCAGAGCCCATAAGCAATAAATGCTCAATTACACTCCTGTTATTGTATTTTAATTTGTTAAGAATTGGCATTAAAGAAGAAAGTTGATATTTTTAAAGGAGTAACTGTGCAAGAAGGAATTCATTATTTACAAGCATTAACTTTGATTTTGGAACTTGGTTTGCATATTTTCAGTGGATGTTAGGGAAGTAAATTAAAGATGCTTAAGAGCAACCATTTTAAAAAAAAATCCTTGACCATCAGCTGAAGAGCCCCCTTGCCTTGGATGTGCCTGTTACTTGCCATCCTCCGTACATTCAGGACCGCGCCATCCCGGAGCGCCTGTATTTCTTCCAGTCCCTACCCTACTTCCCTGTGCTTTAACCTCATCTCATAGGTACTTTATTCTTATGGGCCATATCCTTTCCAAGCCACAGCTTTCTGCAGAGTCGATGATAGCAGAGGGCAATTTCGGAGCATAAGGGTCACTTGCACTTGGAGTCTGGTGTCGGGGCTCAGTCACATCTTAGCTATGACCTTCGGAGGTCAGATTTGCTGTTCCCAGCCCAGGCAGCCTTTCCACCTCCCGTAGCCCACCTGCTACAAAAAGAAGAGAAAACACCACCCCTGACCTTTCCCCACACTGGGCATCGCCCACCTGCCCCAGCTAGCCTGCTTGGGGGGTGTCAGGACACCCCACAGCGGAGCGGGCTCCCGAGCCGCCCGGGAGATGAAGGCGACAGTGCAGGGCACTTGGCAGCTCTGCTCCTGGCTGCGGGGGCTGGCAGCAGAGGTGCAGGTAGGTGGCCGCTCGCCTGCTGGTCTGGCCTCAGTGTCCTGTCTGCAGGGCTGGGCTGAATTTGCCCCCAGGGGAGTGAACTCATCCAGTCCCCATTTGTCTTCAGCCCCCTGTTCCTCCTGGTTGGGACCTCGGTGCCTGGGCTCTCCTTCTGCCTCTGTATCTCCCTGATGGGGAACTGGGAGGCATCATCGTGACAGGCGTCCGTCGGAGCTTGGCTTTGGGGCCCAGGGGCCCTGGGCCTCAGTCCTGGCTTATCCACACATTAACATTGTGACATTGGGCAAATCACTTGATATCTGTTTTGCCAGTTCCTACTTCCTGCAGATACTCTGAAAATGCAACCACACAGTCTGTTGTGCCTGGCCCATTGCATGTCCTCAGTAAATACTACCTATTGATTGTGTTTT
>PVKY010010849.1:0-12368 GCA_004027775.1 Bradypus variegatus
TGGAAAGAAATAAACAATACAAATGACCATTGCACCCAGAAATGTTTTAAAATATCTACAGATGTAGAGGTTGAGTAATTTATCTAGGAAAGATTGCGATACACTGGGTTACACTTCCCAAGAGACAATCCATTTCTGATGAGGACAACATCATAGAGTACCACCTGTGTTTTAATTGTGCATACCTGGATTGAGATACATTTGCTAAATGCTCAAGTCATACTGATTGGTAAGTATTTTTAATAATGCTCTGTTCATGATTGTAGCCTTCCAATGAATGTAAGATGCTAATTCTGAGTATACAAGATTACTTGGGACATAGTTTCAAAGGAGTATATAGGACATCACAGCCTACTTCACTCATACCTGTGGGAATCCATGGATGAGGTGTGCAAATGATCACTATTTTCTCTAAGATAAAGATAACTCAAAAGCAAATGTTGAATGATCTGATTAAGAATCATTAATGCTGAGTGATTTGATTAAGAAAAGTGTTTTGGGGTAATTTTGACAAGTGCATGCAGTGTATAAAAGAGGAAATAGAGAATCAACTTTTTCTATTACCAGGAAGACAATTATATGCCACAGAGGTTATAACAACGAGGAATGGTGAATTAACTTATGGAAAACTCAGCCATGCAAGCCTTAAGAACTTCTTGAATCCTTTTCTCAGTTTTTCTACTAACCAACTTTGTGGTCACTCGTGAAGTATATAAATATTTATTTACATTTAGGTGCACACCTAATTTATAAGAAAAGTGTTGAAGCAATTTCTGAATGTCATTTTTTATGGGAACATTATGAAGAAAAATGAAATAAAGCATGAAAGTTATTATGCACACCAGTTGGTTAAGATTACCTTTTGCCATGACTCTGTTTTCTTACCTGGAACTTTTTTGTTCCACAAACATAGGCAGAATGTCTTCCCTCTTCAGTCTGTGGCCCTGAGACAACTTTAGGACACAGAGAAATTTAAAATTATTTTGCAGTTTTGCCTTCCTCCAAATTCTTATCCACACTGAACTCAATGTCTTTTCAAAATGCTTTCATGACTATTCAGACTTGCTGTCTCTCCTTTTCTTCTTTTAGTATACAGTCTTTAACCCATTTCATTTATGCTAAAATAGCTAAATATCCACTGAAACGGTTTTGCCAAATTCACTGGTGAACTCAACAATGTCAAATCCAGCAGTCAATTCTAAGACCGCGTATTACTTACCAGTAGGAATGGAACCCTTTCTTCACTTGTGACTAAAATGCTATTGTCTACTAATTGTCAGCCTGCCTCATGGCTGGGTTGCCTCCTTCTCTTTGCTGGTTGCATCCCATCTTTTTCATCTCCAAATGTTGTAATGTTTCTGGCTTCAGTACCTTATGTATTATCTATTTATGTCTTACTCTACTTCAATAGCTTTAAATATCAGTTATATACTGATGTTTTCCCATTTTTTTCCTTTAGCTGTAACAAACTTTTCCTTAAAATACAGGTATCTATACTAGTTGCCTACCTCACTTCTACATATGGTTACCTACAGACATCTTGAACTTTAATATGTCCAATGTCAAACTCCGAATCTTTCCCTCAAATCTGATACTGCCTTTTCATTCCATATTTCAGTAAATGTCAGCCCCACTCTAACAATTTCTCATGACATAAGCCTTCATGTTATCAGTGCATCCTCTGCCATAAATTTCTTCCAATTAATCCAAAAATTGTGTGCTGTGTTTTCAGAACATACTTTAAGTCTTACCACTTCTCACTGCTTCCACTACAATCATTACTTTTCAAGCCACCGAGCCACTATGAACTTACAATACAGGAATTCTTTAATTGATTTCCCACTTCCCACTCCTCATCAAAACCCTTCAATGAGGAAATTAAAAAATTTTAAATGTCAGTTCATTAAACAATATAATCAAGAAATTTAAAATACAAGTCTCAGACTGGGAAAAATATTTGTAACACATACTTTCACAAATATTTAACATCCTGAATATATAAAGAATTCTTACAAACCAATAAAAAAATGCAAACAGCAACTAGGATGACTAAAATTTAAAAAACAGTGTCAAATGCATTAAAGTAAACAAATATAAAAATGTTTTTGCATGTGGGAAAGCAAGTGAATGTCAACCATGTAGAGAGGTGAAAAAGGGATGGTATTCGGAAAAAAACATAATCAAAGCAAACTGGAGTCTATGGTCAACAGTAACACTGTAATATACCTCCATTAAATGTAACAAAGGCAATATGCCAATGCTAAATATATATGAGGGGGGATATAGGGGAGGAATATGAGATTCTTGGTAGTGGTGTTATTTGCTGTCCTTACTATTATATTGTATTGTATGACATGTTATTTTTCTTTTTACCATTTTTTATTATTGCTAAAAAAAACAACAAAAATTGTGGAGAAGCTGAAACTCTTATATTGCACTAGGAATGTAAATTGGAACAACCACTTTGAAAAATTATTTCTGATATATTTTAAAACTAAGCATATACATACTCTATGATCCAGCAATTTTATTCCTAGGTACTTAAACAGATTAAATGTATGTGCAGGCCCATCAAAAGACATTGTGCCAAATGCCTATAACAGAATTACCTGTAAAAATAATAATAACAAAACTGGAAACAACTCAAATGTCATTCAACAAAATAATGGATAAATAATTTTTGTGTTTCATATACTGGAAGTCTGTACAGCAATAAAAATAGAACATGCTACTGACACATGTAACAACATGGATGAATCTCACAGACATTATGCAGAAAGAAGCCAGATACAAAAAAGTATGCTATATGAGTCCATTCACATGAACTTCAATAACAGGCAAAGCTAAACACTAGTAATTGATAACGGAATAGGTATAACTATTGGGTTATTCATCTGGGCAAGAGGAAAACTTCTACAGTGCTAAAAATATTTCTTATCTTTCTCTAGGTAGTGGTTACATGAAATATGTAATTAAAATTTCAACCAGCTATATAAGATTAATGCATTATGCCACTAATCTTTCAACTGCTCCCATCACACCTGTAGCAATGTCACAATTCCTAATATGACTATAAGGCTCAACTGGATCTAGCTTCCTGCTGCCTCATAACTTCATCTGCTTTCTTTCTCTGCCTTGATTACTCTTCTCACCAGAACTTCAAACACACCAAACATGTTTCCGTCTCAGTTTGCCCTTGTTTTTCTCTAAGCATGAGTAATTACAATACTGATATGACTCACATCCTCTTTCTTATGTTTCTGTTCAAAAATCTCCACATTAGAAAAACCTATTTCTTACCTCTCTACAGAAAATGGCACATGATTCTTCTCTGTTTTATTTTTATGTATCATATGCATAAACACCTAAAATGTTATGCACCATTGTCACACAGGCACTGGACAGAACAACATTTATTCTCATACAGAATAGACAAACGAACAGCTTCATTCATGGGGATCTGTGTGAGTCAAGCTCCTGTTGGCGACCTTGACATCTGCAAACCATGGATTAGGTTTGACTTCTAGGACTGCTGTTCCTGGTGACAGACGTTGGTATGTTCTAGCTACCCTCCATGTGATGAGACTTAGATTTGGTAATAGGTGTCTCTTTCATATAGCCACTGCCAGGGAACCCACTACTGTGCATACTTAGGTCCCTAACAGTTGAATTCTCTCTGCTTTTCAGAGTCTTTTTATGTTTAGTCCAAGATTTTTAGTTATAACAGTGGGAGGAATACGGGAAAATATGTCTACTCCAGTTCCCAGAAGTGAAATTCTAACTATCTTCTTTTCAGCTTTATTGCAAAATATTAGATCATAAGTGGCAGTACAGATGATTCAGAAGTAATTATTCAAACTTTGCTAATACCTTACTGAGATTTTAATTGATTTAACTATAAGAAATTGTCAACATTCAACCATTTTTAGCTTATAGAACAGAACTTTTATGTGAGTCAACCTTATTGGAGGGAGAGAGAAAAAGGAGAATAAAGTCAGGGGAATCAGCTTGCTGATTTGAAGACTTATCATACAGCTACAGTAATCATAACTGTGTGTATTGGCAAAGGCATATAAACATAGATCAATGGAGCAGAATAGGAAACCCAGAAATAGAATAACACAAACATGCCCAGGTAGTTATTGATGAAGATGAAAAAACCAATTCAGTGAAGGAAAGATAGCATTTTCAACAAGTAGTGCTGGAAGAATTTGACATCCATAGGCAAAAAGAAGCAAAGAAAAGAGAAATCACTCAGATGACCTCATAGATTTAAACTTATATCTTACCCAAAAAGTAGTTCAAAACGGATCATGGACTTACATGTAAAACATAAAACAATAAATCTTTTAGGAAAAAACTATTAGGAAAAATCTGTGGAGTCTAGGGCTAAGTGAAGAGGTCTTAAACTTGACACCAGAGCATAATCCATAAAAGGAAAATTTAATAAACTCACTTTGTCAAATGTTAAAACTTTGGCTCTGCCAAAAGTAATGTAAAGAGGATGAAAAGAGAAGCTACAGACTAGAAAAATGTGAGCAAACCATGTCTCACAAAGGACTAGAATATGGAATATATAAAGAAACCTTAAAATTAAGTAATTAATTAATTAAAGAGAATTAAAAATGTATCTTCTAAATCTGCTATAAACATTCATAGCAGCTTAATTTGTAATAGTCAAAAACTAGAAACTACCAAGTTCTCCTTTAATGACTGAATGATTAAACAAACTGTGGTACATCCATATAAAGAATTATTCCTCAGCAATAAAAAGAGATGAACGATTTATAGACACAATGACCTGAATGAATCTACAGAGAATTATTCTGAGTGAAAAAAGTCTCTAAAGATTAAGTACCATGTGATTCAATTCATAGAACATCCTTCAAATGACAAAACTATAGAAATGGAGACCAATTTAGTGTTTGCCAAAAATTAAGAAAGGGAGTGGGTGGGAAGGAAGTGGGTGTGGCTATAAAGGCACAATATGAGAACCCTTGGGGGATACATCTTGACTATCATGATATTGTACTACATTTTTGCAAGATATTCCTATTTTGGGTTGCTAAAGGTGTTGAAATGCAATATACCAGAAATGAACTGGCTTGTAACAATGCAGGTTTATTAGCTTACAAATTACAATTCTAATGCCAAGAAAAATGTCCAAATTAAGGCATCAACAAGAGAATGCATTCTCTGAAGAAAGGCTGTTGGCATCCAGGGTTCCTCTGTCACATGGTGGTGCTTGCGGGTCCTTCTCTCCTGAGCTCTGGTTTCAGTGGCTCTCTCAGCTCCTGTGGGTGCTTCTTGCTTCTCTGGCTCTCTCTCTCTCTCTCTCAGCTCTCTCCAAATGTCTCTGCCTTTTGTTCTCTCACAAAGGACTCCAGAAAGGATTAAGACCCACCTTGAATGGGCTGGGTCACATCTCAATTGAAACAACCTAATCAAAAGGTCCCACCTACAATAGGTCTGCACACACAAGAATGGATTAAAGGAACATGACCTTTTCTGGGGTACATAACAGCTCCAGACTACCACAGTTCCCACTGGAAGAAACTAGATAAAGGTACATGAATATTTCTATTTTATTTCTTACAATTGCATGTAAACCTACAAGCATCTCATACTAAAATATTTAGATAAAAACAAATGAGAGAGGAGGGGTAGAGCAAGAAGGTGAAGTGGTGAGGTGTGGGGTTTAGTCACTCCTCCAGGGCAGTTGGTAGAAAGCCAGGAACTGCATGGATTGGACACTGAAAAGCAATTTGACGTTGGGCATACTTCATACAACACTCATGAACACGTGGAACAGCTGAGATCAGCAAAATCTGTAAGTTCCCATGGCCAGGAGACCCACTCCCCTCCCTGCCAGGCACAGCTCCATGGGAAGAGGGGCTGTCAGTGCTGGGAACCAGGAGGGAGAACTGCAGTTGCAGCTCTGATTAAAAACTCAGACTGCTGATCTAAACTCCAAACATAAATAGACTGAGAACAGACACTAGAGAATCTGGAAGTAGTCAGCCCAGCACAGAGGAGAAAGGGCTAGCAAAAACAGTAAAAACAAAAAAACAAAAACAAAAAACAAAAAACAAAAACAAAAAAAACAGAGACTTTTTGGAGTTCAGGTGAGCATAATACAGAGGAGGGCAGGGCTCAAACAGAATCAGGCACATATGCAAATCCAAAGGGCTAGGACCCTGGTCAGAAGAGCCAGTTTCTCTGCTTTCTTGATTTTCCTTAATGGCCCTCAACTCCTTGTCTCTTAGCATTTCAATAGCCCATTAGATTCACAAGGACTATAAATAGTTCATACTGGGCCCTTCTTTTACTTTTACTTTTTTTTTCTTTTTTTATCTTTTCCTCTTTTTCTAAAACAATTATTCTAAGAAGCCCATTACAGAAAGACTCAAAGACTTGGAATTTGGGGCCAGGCAAGAGCAGAGCTAAGACAGCTCTGACAGACAAAGCAATAAGTCTAATGGTGGAGAAAATTCACTAAACACCATAACTTCCCAAGAAAAGGCAAGTGTGGCACTCCTTTTGGGAACTCAGATCCCAGGGGCAGGAATTCAGAAAACAGCTTGACTCAGCCACACCCCCAATAGAGTCAGGGTTACCAGGAGAACTAAAGGCTCCATGCCTCCTTACACTGGTGGGGTAGCTCTGGGTTAGCAAGTGCCACATGCTGAACAGCACAGAAGAAGCATAGACTCTAATGGCTTCACAGGGGAGGGGGGCTCATTCTCAAGGAAACTCCAAACCCTCTTCCTGAGATCTGGGCCTCTCTGGACTGGGAAAATCTGACTGGGGTTGACCATCTGAGGAGACCATCACAAAAAAAGGCTACATAGAAGCAGAACAAGAAACAGAAAAACAAGAGGTGAAAAACTCTGATCAACTAAGCAGAATTTAAGTTAAAAGTCTAGAATAGGCTGAACTTAACACTAAGGGTTACAGAACAAAACCAACCAATGAGAAAACCCTAGGTAAAAGAGTGAAAACAAGCTCCAGAATAAACTAATCAAGAAATTCAGATGCCTAGACAGCTTAAGATAATGAGCCTTACTAGGAAACATGAAAATATGAACCAGCCAAAGGAATAAAGTAATAGTTCAACTGAGACACCAGATTTGAAGCAATTATTGCTAAATCAATTCAGTGAACTGAAGGAAGAACTAATTGGAGATGTTCAAACAAAGCGAAATCAATTCAAAAATCAAGTTAATGAAATGAGGGAAGACAGCAAAAGAGATGGAGGCTATAAGGAAGACATTGAATGACCATAAGGAAGAATACATAAACTTAAAAAATCAAATGGCAGAATTTATGGGAATGAAGGGCATAACTGAGGAGATAAAAAAGACAATGGAGGGCTACAACAGTAGTTTTTAACAGGCAGAAGAAAGAAACAGTGAACTGGAAGACCAGAAATCTGAATTCACACACATGAAAGAACAGATAGATGGTTAAAAGAATGGAAAAATATGAGCAGGGTCTTAGGGAGCTGAGTGACAATATGAAACACACAAATCTATGTGTTATGTGTGTCCCAGAGGGAGAAGAGATGGGAAAAGAGGCACAAAGAATAATAGAAGGAATAATCACTGAAAACTTCCCAACTCTTATGAAAGACAGAAAATTAGAGATTTAAGAAGTACAGCACACCCCAAACAGAATATACACCAATAGACCTACTAAAAGACACTTACTGATCAGATTGTCCAATGTCACAGACAAAGACAGAATTCTGAAAGCAGCAATAGAAAAGCAATTCATCACATACAAGGGAAGCTCAATAAGAAAATGTACAGATTTCTCCACAGAAATCATGGAGGCAAGAAGACAGTAGTATGATATATTTAATATACTGAAAGAGAAGAACTGCCAACCAAGAATTCTATAAAAGGCAAAACTGTCCTTCAAAAATGAGGGAGAGATTAAAATTAAAATATTTCCAGAAAAACAGACACTGAGAGAGCTTGTGAATAAGAGACTGCCACTACAAGGAATACTAAAGGGAGTGCTACAGGCTGATAGGAAGAGACAGGAGAAAGAGGTTTGGAAAATAGTGTAGAAATGAAGATTATCAGAAAGCATAAAAAGAGAGAGAGGAAAAAATAAGACATGACATATAAAATCCAAAAGACAAAATGATGCAAGAAAATACTGCCCTTACAGTAATAACACTAAATATTAATGGATTAATCTCCCCAATAAAAAGACACAGACTGGCAGAATGGATTAAAAAACAGTACCCATCTATATGCTGTCTACAAGAAACTCATCTTAGACAGAAAGACAAAAATAGGCTGAAAGTGAAAGGTTGGAAAAAGATATCTCATGTAAATGGCAATCAGAAAAAAAGCAGGAATAGCTCAATTGATATCAGACAAAGTAGATTTCAAAAGTAAAACAATTAGAGAGAACATGGCAGCGGGAAGGGAGTGAGCCACTCTGCGCCCCTCGCTGCCACTGCCACCGCGTCTGCAGAAATAAGTTTCATATGGGCAAGCCCCATGATCAGGACTTGACTCACGAAACTGGGAGTACCCAACGCCTGTGAGAATATCAGGAATTCCCCAGTTTACCTGGTTCAGATCTTCAAAAGTAGTACAAGGGGCCGCCCGCACAGCCACCGCCACTGCCGCTGCTGTCTGCACCAGGACCTGAGCCCGTGGCGCCAGAGGTGAGTGGGCGCTCGCTGCCCGAGCACCCCCGAGGCTTTTGGGTGGTTGCCGCTGCCGCCAGGCCTGCACCGCCTGCACCACTGGAGCCCCGCGGAGGAGCCACCGCCGCAGTGGCCACCGGGGATGGAGCCCAGAGCAGCTGGCAACTACCAAAGAACTATATGAAACAGAGTTTTCGGGGTGTCCAGTAACCAGTCACACATCAGATGCAAGTTGGGAATTGGAGGAAAAGCCGAGATCGCACTGAACATTGTAAGTTCCCCAGACCAGAGGTCTGGCGCCCCTCCCCACCCAGATCTCACAGACTGTTTTGCTGCTGACTCCCTGAAAAAAGGAAAGGAAGAAACAGAACCAGGGAACAGAAGTCTGCTGGGGGCAAGAAGAGGGGATCGGCCCAGCCTCAGCTGCAGAATTAATTAACAGGTTGATTGACTGATCTTGGGAGCTGGGGGTGCTGAGGAAGGGCTGGGGTCTGAGAGGTGGGGGCACCTAAAAGCGGGCACCCATTCCCAGATTCCAAAAGAGCCATTTTTTTCTCCTACATTTTGTACCTTCTGGCTTCTCAATGATTCCTTATCTTTTTGCATCTCAATAGCCCCCAGCAGGGGTGGAACTGAAGCTGCTGGAGAGTACTTATCAGACAATGGCCTAAGGTGTATCTTTAAATGTTCTATTCTGACAGCCACAAAGTTCCCAGTCAGGAAAAAGACTTTTAAAAGTGACTACTTAATTTTTTTTTAATCCAAAAGTAACATATGTGGTTGTTTTCTATCGGGAAGTCCAGGCTGAGGGACTGGGCTGGGCTTGGAGGGAGACAAACTACCCAGAGCATCTCAGAGATCTGTATTCACTACTGAAGGTCTCCACCACCATCTTTAATTGGCAACTCAGGCTGACCAGGGAATCTGGCTGGAGAGGCCCCAAAGAGGAGAGGGGATTAGGGAATAGTGCTCTTGAGAAACAATTGGAGTTCTGAGGATTGGGAGAGTGGAGGGAGGACTGGCTCAACTGGCAGTCCTCCTCCTGGGAACTCACACCCCAGGGGCTAGAATTCAGAGTCCTGCTTCAGTCAGCTACACCCCTGACAGGATCAGAGTCACCAGGAGAACTAAAATCTCCACACCTCCTTACACTGGTGGGGGAGCTGCAGGCTGGCAAGCACCACCTGCTGGACTGGAGAGGAAAAGCACAAATTCTAAAGGCCTCATAGGAAGTTCTCATTCTCAGGAAAACTCCACAAACTCCCAATGAGACCCAGGCTTCACTAGACTGGGAAAATCTGACTAGGGTTGACCATATCTGAGGAGACCCATTCACAAAAAGGCTACATAGAGGCAGAGCAAGAAACAGAAAAAATAAAAGGGGAAAAATTTTGATCAACTAAATAGAACCTAAGTTAGAGATCTAGAATAAGTTGAATTGAATAACAGATGGCAGAGAACAAAGCTAACCAACAAGAAAACTCATAGGTAAAAGATACAAAACAAGCTCCAAAAAAAACTAATCAAGAAAATCAGATGCCTAGACAAATTAAGATAACAAGCCATACCAGGAAACACAAAAATATGGACCAGCCAAAGGAACAAACTAATATCTCAACTGAAATACAGGAGTTGAGGCAAATAATGCTAAATAAATTCATTGAAAAGAAGGAAGATAAGGAAGACATAGCAGAAGAGCTGAAGGATATAAAGAAGACACTGGATGACCATAAAGAAGAATTCATAAACTTAAAAAAACAAAGGGCAGAACTCATGGGAATGAAGGCCACAATGGAGGAGATGAAAAACACAATGGAAGGACACAACAGTAGATTTGAACAGGCAGAAGGAAGGATCTGTGAACTGGAAGACAGGTCATTTGAATTCATACACGCAAAAGAACAGATGGTAAAAAAATGGAAAAATGTGAGCAGGGTCTTAGGGAGCTGAGTGACAACATGTAACGTACAAATATATATGTTATGGGCATTCCAGAAGGAGAAGAGAGGAGAAAGGGGGCAGAAGGAGTAATAGAAGACATATTCACTGATAATTTCCCAACTCTTATAAAAGACAGAAAAGTAGAGATTCAAAAAGTACGACATACCCCAAGCAGAATAGATCCCAATAGACCTACTCCAAGACACTTACTGGTCAGATTATTCAATGTCAAAGACAAAGAGAGGATTCTGAAAGCATCAAGAGAAAAGTGATCCATCACATACAAGGGAAAGTCGATAAGACTATGAACAGATTTCTCCGCAGAAACCATGGAAGCAAGAAGACAGTGGCATGATATATTTAAAATACTGAAAGAGAAAAACTGCCAACCAAGAATTCTATATCCAGCAAAACTTTCCTTCAAAAATGAGGGAGAGATTAAAACATTTTCAGACAAACAGACATTGAGAGAGTTTGTGAGTAAGAGACCAGCATTACAAGAAATACTAAAGGGAGTTCTACAGACTGATAGGAAAAGGCAGGAGAGAGAGAGTTGGAGAGGAGTGCAGAAATGAAGACTATCATGAAAGGTAAAAAGAGAGGAAAAAATAAGATATGACATATAAATTCCAAAAACAAAATGTTAGTAGAAAGTACTGCCCTTACAGTAATAAAATTAAATGTAAATGGATTAAACTCCCCAATAAGAAGACACAGACTGGCAGAATGGATTAAAAAACAGGGCCCATCTATATGCTGTCTACAAGAAACTCACTTTAGACACAAGGACAAAAATAGACTGAGAGTGAAAGGCTGGAAAAAGATATTTCATGCAAACAACAACCAGAAAAAAGCAGGAATAGCTATATTAATATCAGATAAATTACACTTCAAAAGTAAAACAATTAAAAGAGACAAAGCAGAACACTATATATTAACAAAAGCATCAACTCATCAAGAAAACAAAACAATCATAAATATTCATACACCAAACCAGAATACCCCAAAATTCATAAGGGAAACATTGTAATCACTGAAAGGAGAAATAGATACATCTACAATAATAGTTGGAGACTTCAATACACCACTCTCATCAATGGACAGAACATCTAGACAGAGGATCACTCAAGAAACAGAGATGTTGAATTGTATGATAAATGAACTATACTTGACACACATTTATACAACACTACATCCAACAACAGCAGGGTACACTTTTTTCTCAAGTGCCCATGGAACATTCTCTAGGGTAGACCATATGTTGGGGCACAAGGCAAGTCTCAACAAATTTAAAAATATTGATATTATACAAAACACTTTCTCAGACCACAATGGAATGAAGTTGGAAATAAATAAAAGGCAGAAGGTCATAAAATTCACAAACACATGGAGCCTAAACAACACCCTCTTAGAAAACCAGTAGGTAAAAGAAGAAATTACAAGAGAAATTAGTAAATACCTTGAGGCAAATTACAATGAAAACACAACTTATCAAAACTTATGGGATGCAGCAAAGGCAGTGCTAAGAGGGAAATTTATTGCCCTAAATGCCTATATTAGAAGAGAAGAGAGAGCAAAAATTGAAGAGTTAACTGTTCACCTGGAGGAATTAGAGAAAGAACAGCAAACTAACCCCAAAGCAAGCAGAAGGGAAGAAATAACAAAGATTAGAGCAGAAATAAATGCAATTGAGAACAGGAAAACAATAGAGAGAATCAACAAAACCAGAAGTTGGTTCTTGGAGAAAATCAATAAAATT
>PVKY010010850.1:0-12366 GCA_004027775.1 Bradypus variegatus
TATGTAAGGCAAGGATTGGTTAAATAAGAAAGCAAGGAGCGAAAACGCTGACATGTGGGATGAATGTCTGGGGGGGTTGAAGCGCATGGAATACTGACGAGGTTCAGTGTTTTAGAAGAGTAGTTTCCAGCTATTCCATAGAGCTCCTTCAGCATGTCCAAGGTCAATAGGGTTGTTTTTTTCTGACGGTTCTAAGGTCAGTGGGACGGCGGGAGAGGAGAGGGTAGGAGGGGAAAGATGTCCCATGATGGGAGGCTATTGCTTCCCACCTCTGTTGGAACACAACAGTCCTCCCCTGATCTATTTTCATATTAGGGGGTCTGTGTAAGAATTCATTTGGAAAAAGGTTCTGCTCCCAAAAAAGTTTAGGGAAAAAAAACCTTCCAGTCTTACATGATAAACATGAAAGAACTGGTTTAAAAAAAAAGGAAAAATAAAGAGCCTCAGTCTTTTTGGGGGGAATTCAGAGAAAGCCAGTTATGCTGCAATTTGATGTTTAAACATCAGTAGATAAACAGGAGGGGGAGGTTTATAGAAACTGCACAAAAGGGGTGGCATGGGCGTTCATTCAAGAACTGTGAGGGCAAGGATCGGTCACGCGGGGGCCCCTGGCTCTGGGAGAGCTCCATCGGTAAAGGGTTAGTTTACGTAATCTCAGTCCCTCGAGGATCAGTCTCTTTCACTGATGACAAGATCGGATCTTGTTTCCACTGTGTCTCCAGCTCCTCTAACAGTAACAGGCACATGGTGGGTGCCCAGCACCTATGTACTGAATCAGGGAATGATGATGCCTGAGCCCCCTCTATGGGAGTTTCTAGAAATAAGACCTTTAGAGCAAAGCTTCTGCTTTGCTTCTTTGCTTTCTTTATGGGCTGTTTACCTCCCTGGAGGTAAAATCGGATCAAGCCAACCACCACCTGGACAAACTTGGAGAGAGGTCCCCTTGGAGAACACCGGGTTTAGGATTCAGGGGAACAAAGTCAGATGTCTATGGGAGCCAGGCCGGTAAAAATGAATCAGCCTGGCTGGGTGGGGATAATAGCAAACAAGGAGGATTCGTCTTGTCTAAAAATGCCTGCCTCCACTTGGCACCTTCCGAGTTTAAACATGCGAGAACGCAGGCCTGCTGTTCAGAGACCATATGAATTTCCAAAAGAAGCTGGCACCCTGGAGGGTTAAGTAAAGTTTTCCAATATTTAAATGTTAGCCTCTATGAAAACGGTTTTGCAGGGATGCAAAACTGAACTTTTTGTGGACTGACTTCAGTCCTTGGGAGGCCACGTTTGGCCCCTGGTCTGCGTCATCTCCTTAGATCCTTTCTGGAAGTCTCTTTGGGTCTGCCACCCCCTGCTTTCCCAGACCTTCCTCAAGGTGGATGTCTAAGGAATGGGAGGAAGGTATAAGCCTCCACACTCAGCCATCAGACCCCCAAACTGGGTCTTAGCATACCAGTCACCTTCTGAGTGATTGTCTTCATTAAGAGTCATCTGTAGATTTGAGGAGGGTGATTGTGTGAGGCCGTTTGGGCATAGAGCTGATTGTAAGTGCAGCCGCAGGAGCCAACGTGCTGATTGGAACTGTCTGGAGTCAGATGAATTAATAATGAGGTGATGGGGAAGAAGGCAGATTCCGACAGGGTTTGTGTTTATGTTAAAGAGAAGTTTTAGGTGCTTTCATTTTAAAAGAAAAAAAAAAGTTTTATTTCTCAACTTTAAATCACTGATGGGTGCCTGGAGTAATTAAGCTTATTTTCCTGGAGTATGACCCTTCAGGAAAATCCTTTTCCTAAGCACCATTCACTGCAATTTGCACAGAATAAAGAAATAAGGGTTCTGGGTAGTGCAGGTTATAAAAAGGGACAGGAAAGGGGACACTGAAGGATTATTGCATGCTATTGTAAGAGCTATTGCTTAAGAGTCAAACAGAAGTTATATTCAAAATTCCAGGAAAACACCAAAATGCAAACCACCTAGATTGATATTATTTAAGAAGCTATTATCCTTGATTAAATCTAAGTATAACAAAAAAGTTATGCAGTTTCTTCAGAAATTAAAGATAGCCTGTAGTTGGGTAAGGTTAGCATTTTGCAAAATTTCGTAGTAGTAGTAAACCCCATATTTACTTGAAATTGCTTAAATTTTTATGCCCCCCCAAGTTCTGATTGAGCTAATTAGAACCCATGGGGTATTATGTACATAATGGTGGGAACTGGGAAAGTATAAATATGCAATGCAATTAGCTCCTGTTCCTTTTCTGTGCATGATGCAATCGTGGAGCTCATGGGTTTGCTAAAGGCTTGGGACAAAAGGAACCACTGATACTCAAGCTGCTAGGGGAGTCTGTAATTATGATATAATATCTTGCCAGTCTCTTGCACGCAGAAAGGTAGAATGGAACATGTATAAATAAAACCCAGCAATCTTCTCCAGCCATAATTTTTTATATCAATAGCATATTTTCTTTTGTCTCTTCTTGTTTTTTTTGTTTTTTTTTTCCCAGAGAGGATAGGAACTCACTTACTTGAACTTTTTATGTGCTATGCAAGGACTTCATCTCCACAGGGATAAATTTGGTTTCTGACCAGTTAAATGAAAGATTTTCTTTGTGTTATTATGAGTTGAAGAAAGCTACTCCACAATGCCTTCTGCCCATCATGAGCAGATTTCCTTGACTTTCCTTACTACTGTTGTGTCACTCGGTGCCAGAGTGCTTGCATTTTGTCATTTATGCCTTCATTTGTTAGGACTGTACCTAGGCTGGGCTGGCTTTCTGGGCATGTGACGTGTGCAGTTGTGCTCTTACACTTAAATTAACATTATACTATACAAAGATGAACAATAAAATTCTTGCTGATAATTTATATGTTTAATTTTTCTTTACTTAGAAGGACATCAAACAGCAAATCAAAACCACCATAGGCCAAGAGAAAATGACCACAGAACAAAGGAAAATCCTTTATATTTTAGTACCATTAACAGTACTTTTTCTTCTGCTGTTTAAACAAGGGTTCCCAAATTTTCACTTTGTATCAGGCCCCATAAATTACGTAGCCAGCTCTATACCCAGGCCCAGATAAACGGGATTAAGAGATTCCTGCACTCTTTCAGCAACCGTTAACTGAAACCTACTATGCACATCAGGAGCCTGGTGTAGGAGATGCAAAAGGATGAATGAGCTGGTCACTGTTCCTTAGCGCTTTGTTGCAGGAGGCAGATCTGCTGTCAAGTCTTGTAGATGCTGATCTATACAACAGTGAGGCCCAAATCTCGGGGCAGGAGTTGCACCTGGGAATGGGTCAGGAAGGGATTTGCGTAAGAGGTGTTGCTTCAGATTGTGTCTGAGTACTCAGATTTATTAGGCATTCAAGAAACAACCTCTTTGTTAAAATGAAGCCTACTAATTAGAACTGGCATTGCAGAGACTGCAGATTTTCTCTTCCTTGACTCCACCCTCATAGGTTCATGAGAGATGCCTTACCTTACCTTTATTTCCGTTTTGTAGTTGAGTATCTGAGATAGTGACCATATTCTGCTAGTAAGGTCAAAGTTAGGGCCAAACTCCTTTCAAATTCTGTTCCACAACTTCCAGATTTTCCATTCCACCTCAAACCTCTATTTGGCAACTATTATTACTTTCCTATTACTAATATAAGTAAGTGATATAGTATTTCATAAAAGATTTTTTTGCTTAAATTTTTTTTTCTTCCAAAGAGCAGATTCTTTTAGTGCATTTAAATTATAATTTGTTTTGTAAAAACCAACTTCTTCCTACCCTCTTGCCCCAAATGAGGAATGCTTATGCTGGGGAACAAGCCTTGTCATATGGAAAGATTTTAGGCTTTGCAGTCAAACAGGGGTTGATGCATTTGGGGATATTGAACCTCCTTGCACCTCAATGTCCTCATCTGTAAAATGGAGACAGTAATAACTGCTTCGTAGTGATAAGGGAGGGTTTAATGACATGAGGTTGTGGAATAATCTACAGGGGCTTAGTGAATGTTGTTTCCTTTTCTTGAAAGACAAAACATCTTTTCCATCTTCTTACCACTTCTCTTAAGGCTTCTACCATGAGAAATTGCTTGTTTTATACCAATGGAGCTATTTTATCTGTGTTTGATACTTCATAAATTTCTGTTACTTTTAGCTTTGTATGAATATATTGATAAAGAGAGGAAAATATGACTCATTGATTTCAATATTTTCTTTCTACCCTAATAGTGAAATCCCAGAAATGAGCACTAAGAATTTGGGGGATGTATCAGAGTCATAGATTCAAATAATTTTAAAACTGGGAGGCATTTTGGAGATAGTCCTAATAGCTTACCTTCAGAGAGGGCTTTCTTCTGTGCCAGGCAGTATTCTAAGTACTTTTCAGGTATTACACCTGATAAACCTCACCAGGAGTCTTTGAGGGAAGTCTGTCACTGTCTCTGCAGAGTTGAGTATCTTGGCCAAGGTCACCCTGCCTGGCCGTTGGACCCATACCCAAACTGTCTTAATTAAGATATGTTCCAGTTCCCCAGTTTTACAGGTGATAAACTGAGATCCGCAAAGAATAATTGACTTGCCCAAAGTCAATGTCATGTAGTTACTCAAATGCAGGTTCTCAACAGGAACACCAGTATCTTGACACCCCATCCCCCCAGTCAGTCCAAGGTTTTTTTCCCACTCTCCCCAGAATTACTGGCAGGATTGACTCATGAGGGATGCAAACTGGGAACTGGCTGAACTAGATAATAGTATTTCTATTCCTGAGTCTTTCATTAAAGATGCATGATTTCTGTAATTCTTTCCTTTGATAGTAATTGCTATGTTTTGTCTTTCAGGAACCTGGGAAGGAGGAGATAAAGACAATATATCTGCCTGTTGAGCCTACAGTTAAAAATAATTATAAAGAATGTGGTGATGACTGTCAGGTGGTGGGATATTTTCAAATCATACTTTTTTTTTGGTTGCATTATTCAGTTCTAATAGGGAGGAAATAACTATTGATGGAATGGAAAGAAGAGTGGGAAAAGAAAAGCCAAATATCCACTTGTTTCTTTTGTGGAAAATACCCATATAAAGGTAAATGAGATGAAGTTTGGACCTACAGGCTAATCAAAGTTATTTATTGATTATGCACTCACTTTTCCAAAAAGGATTTGGTGTGTACAATGAGACTGGTAAACAAGTTTAGTAACCTATAATGCAACTGTGAGAATAAAAGAAAGCAAAGATGCCAGCTGTAAAGGTCAACACCGTAGTTCTGGCTGAGCAAAAACTTGTGTCTGAGCTTCCTTGTCACCATGATGAAGAGGGGGACACGCTTGTAAATCAGAAAGAAGGAAATATAGCAATGGTGTTTAGGGTAGGGAAAGTTTATTTGAATTAAATTTAAAAAACAGTCTCTCCCAAAAAGCATTATATAGGGAATATTAACCAATAGCAGAACAAACCTCCCTTAAAAAAAAAAAAGCAATCTTCTACAGTTCTCTAATTTATGACATGGATAAAAATTGGGATGCTGTACTAGTAGAAATCTATATTATAAAGAGTTCAAACTCATCATTTACTTGTAACAGTCAACAAGGGAAAATGAGGATGTTTTGATGAACACAAAAATATGCAATAAGGGGTATAGATGGCATTTGCAATCTTACATTAGCCTCAGGAGCCCAACATCTGCATTGTGATTTGATTATACAGTACTGATAGAGTCTCACAGAGAAGTAGCTATAAAATGTGATTTTTTTTGTGTGTGTGTGTGACTTGCTTTGGATATAATAGAACACCTGACCATTAAACAATTTTGGAAACTGGAAAGAAGAGCAACAGGAAATATTTATTCCAAAGTTAGGTCACTGATGATACTGGCTCGTGTCTGACTTCTAAGAGTCAGAGAAAAGCACCAAGGACTTAGAACAAGCCGTAGAGTGACTCCATGTCCTTACTTGTTATGTTATGGTGAAGCTCTTAGAGGATCCAGTTCTGAAGGGATGAGCCTGATTATTCCCCTTTAAATAGGAGGCACAAAAAGGTTAAAGAACTTGCCCAGCCCTCCACGGTTGTCGCGTACAGGAATTGAGATTGAACCAGGCGACTGACTCTAAGTCTCTGCCATGGTCCACCCAACAGCAAGTTTTCTAGCACAAGGTCACATATCGAACAGTCGGCAAAGAGTTAAAATTAGACATCTATTCTCCCGAGTTTTTAAAAACTGGTTTTCTAAGTTAGGAAAAGATGTAGGAATGATCCATTCCTATAGAAGCGAGAGTTGGTTTGGCAGGCCTCATCCGTTTAGGATGCTCATCTGAAGTGAGCTGAGGCCTGCCCCACACGGTAGCCGGCAGGGAGCCTGAGTAGCGCCACGGCTTCACTTACCTGGCCTGCCAGTTCCTGTGCGATCAGGTTCCCTGAGGCCACTCAAGACCAGAGCTGATTCTTATAGCTGGCTATTGAGTATATGCCCAACCCTAAGTATTCCTGAAAATAACTAAAAGCCCATAAGTAGTTATCGGTGACCCAAGGTGTGAAGACCCCATTTGGAACATGGTGGGTGGGGTCGTGGTGTGTGAGAAGTGTGACCTTCCCCAGGTGTGGGGTCATGGACAGAGGCACATGTGTCCTCCTCTCCTTTCGAAAGGCCGTCAGAATGGTGTGGCAGAAAGAGCACGCTGCAAGGGATTAGACTCTTTGGGCTATCGTCTGCTTCCCAGTTGTCTTTCTGACCTCAGAGAAGCTATGTAACCTCACTGTCTTTCAGTTTCCTTACCTGAAAAGTGATAATTTTTTTAACTCGGGTCTTTATCACGTGCCTTCCATGTGTGGGCATTGTGGGGCACAGAAATAGAAAATACAGGGGTCGTGGTGGTGAAGAGCGTGGCCTCGGGAGCGAGCACAGCAGCTGACCAGCAGCTGCCACTTTGGCAAGTCCTCGAATCTCTCTGGGCTCATCTGTAAAAGAGGAATCGTGATGGTAACTACCTCATAGGGTTGTAACGACGATGTAACAAATTGATAATGTAAAGAATTTAGAGCGGAGCTTGGCACATACATGGTATGTAAGTGTTTGTTAAATAATCACCCATCTCTTTAAAGAATTTACCCTGCTGTTAGGTTGGAAAAACTTATACTGATGAAATAACAAGACATTGTAATTGCTAAACTGATACCATCATGTTCTAGGAAAGAGCATACACGGGGACTAAGGGATTCAAAGAACAGAGAGGAATAAATTCTTGGGTGGTCACTGAACCAGGGACTTTGCACGCATTTTCTCTCAATCTTCAAAAAGAGCCTCATGGGTGAATATTATCATCCCTATTTTACAGCTGAGAAAAGCGAGGCTTTAGAGAGGCCAAGTCTGGTACTTACACCTGCAAGTGGCAAAGCCAAGATTCATCGCAGGTCCCTCTGAGTCGGGGGCCTTGGCTTGGCGGGCCAGGAGGAGGCAGGGGTGCTGAGGGCGTGCCAGGGACCCCGTGGTCAGAGGAGTGGCTGGACCGCGGTGATCTCGACGCGCTGCCGCGTTTTAGAGGGAGCCCAGCCAGATGCCCACCCTGCCCCCTGCAAAGCCCTCCTTAGACTGAGGGGGAGCTCAAGAGGTCCCTCGCTCTGCTGCTCATTTGGGTTTCACTCATTACTGCGGCAGTCATCCAGTGTCAATAGGTTACTGAGTGAGTTGATAATACTTGGTTCCAGGGGCTTGAAGAGAAGAACATGTATTTTTTTAAAGTTGATAAATGCTTTAGCTGATTTGGAGTGAGAGAATGATGCTCTTTGTTCATGGATTTCTGGAATTATGTTTTTGTTAATTGGACTTTTCCCCTTCTTTTGGCCTTCCCCTAATAATAGGAAAAAAAATCTGGGGTTAGCTCTCTCCTACTGATGGATGGCACACAGGAGCAACACAAGCATTTTTCACTAGTCTACTTTGTTTTTCCAGAAGTCTCTGAGTGGCCGTTACATAAGTCTAAGGAACCCAGGGTCAACTTCTGTTTATGTGACAGATTCCTCCCGCTAGTTTATTTCACCTGAAACTCGAAGGCAGTGGAAATGTTTCAGGATGTTGACCTTTAAACTCGGTGGGTACAATCTTCTTTTCCATGCTTAACAAAAACCACCGCCTTAATGGTAACAATAGTTGCTGTTTACTGAATGTTTAATATGTTCCCAGGCATTCCCAGTGCATTTCATGACTAATCTTGTTTACCTTTCTCAGTAGCCCTGTTAGCTCTGTGTTGCTTTTATCTGTTTTATGGATGAGTCGACGGAGGCTGAAGGAAATTAGGTTGCATACATAGGTCCCATGGCTAGCTACAGGCAGAGATGGACTCCAAACCAAGTCCTGCCTTTGGAGCCATATTCAATTCTCTTTAAATGCAGCTCTAGCAGGGAGTGAGTCTCAAATAATTTATGGAGCACAGTGGTGTGAGTTTGAGGTCCCCAAAGCAAAGGAGGCAAGTCCTCCTCAGCTCAGAGACATTCATTGAGGCCAAGAACAACATCTTGTGCCTTCTTGTATACTCAGGGCCTAAAGAGGGCCTTCCCAAAGGGCAATCCAAAATTTTGGATTGTGTAAAGTTTTGGTAATGGATAGTGGCCATGGCCACACTATATTGTAAATGTGATTACTATCACTGAATTGTACACATGAAAGTGGTTAAAGTGGGAAATTTTATGTTGTCTATATGTTTCCACAAGAAAAAAATTTTCAAAAAAGTGTGTGTTGTCAGTGATGGCTTAGAACAGGTGACTGTCCAGTCGTTCCCTTAGAAAACAATGGCTCTGCTTTTGAAAATGCTTGATTCCCTGGAAGAGACCTACAGTCATATAGAAAAATTTATCCTTGGATGGGCAACTTAATGATATGACTAAGAGCACCCATGGACTTTGGAGTCACATTGTCCTAGGATTCCGAACCCCGTAAGTCAGCTTTTAAAGAAGATCATGGACAAGTTCACTTTTCTGACCCTCACTTCCTCAGCTGTAAAATGAGCTTATCATTTTTATGGGTGATTGTGGTTGTACGGATTAATCATCATATAGTACCTGACACATAGTAAGTACCCGGTAAATGGTATCAACAAAAAACTTACACCCAACCCTTCAAGACATAATGGGGAGAGGCCGTTAAACATATGGGGTTAGAGGAGAGGAAAGGAAGGAAGTGAAAGAGAAGCTGGAGCAATTTGGGGTGTCTGGAACTTGGAGGTGGGGATTTGGAAAGGCTTCTGGGAAGATAGAAGTGGGGAAAGGAGAAGGAAAACTGTCTTTTACTTATTAAGCTTCTGTTTTGTGCACTAGATATTTTGCATATTGCATCTCATTGAATCCTCAGATATGTCTTAGTCCCGTATTTTACAGATATTGGCCCTTTCCTGTGGGCTTAGTTTATAAGACATAGCTGAGACCCACTCCAACCCTGTATCATTCCAGAGCCGTGTTTTCTCCTTTTTGCCACCCTCCCTTTCTTGTCCAAGTACAAGTGCCTGTGCGCATATGTTGTAAATATATTTAAAACTGAACTTTCTTTGCATCTCTAAACCATTACTCTATCTCTTCTGATTAGAAAGTCTGTACGGGGATGGGTTAAAACACTCGCTTCACCTGGAAGGTCCCTCCACTCTGCTTTGAATGTATTGCCTTGTGCAAATATAGGATACATTTGTAAGGAACAGAAATCCTGCCTAAAGTAGTTTAAACAATTAGGAAATTTCCTCCTTTTCCTTGCTGTTGTAGGAGTAAATTCTTTGTGTGTAACATCTGGTACAGCTTGGGCATGATCTATCAGAATTTGTAGCAACTGCAAACAATCAGAAAGTCTGTCTGGTGTGTACTAGCCGATTATCAACCCTAGATACCCAACCACAACGTGGGTTTTGTTAAGAAGGAGGAAGAGAGGATGGAGCCTTGAATGGCTGTTAGGGCTTATGTGTTTCTACTTGGGGGTGTGGCTTTAATGGACAGTTAAGGTAACCCCCAATATCTCAGCTTTGCAGCTTGGCAGCCCAATATCTGTGTACACAGTGATTAGGCATTCTTTACTTTTAACCTGCTCAGTTTAAGTTAGTCTCACCCAAAAGGTGAACTCCTTTCCTTCTGGGGTGCTAGTAGGATGCCATTTGAGTTGCATCTGGGTTTAGTGCCAGAGCAAAACACAGCTCTGCTTAACACATAGATGAGAGTAAACCTACATCCTCCTAAGGTGATCTCCATCCCCAAGGGAAACCTATAAGAAGCCCCTAAAAATTCTTTCCTCTGGTTTACTCTGTCCTTACAAATCCTGACTAACTGGGAGCATTGGCAGTTTAATACAGTGGCAGGTCTGATTATAGAAGATTTTAAGAGATGGGCAGTTATATTACTTTCAAGTGCAGGTAGTAAATCAAATTAGATTTTGGAGTGATGTCTTACAAAGCTCCTAATATACATATATAAGAATGATTTATAACGAGCTTATCAATTATTTGTATGTAATTCTCTGCTTTGAAAGTGCTTTTGGTGGCTTAACACCGGTGGGTTCTGTCAATTACTTTAAACTTTCCCCCAGAAATCTTGTTTGCACTATTGATTTGGACTATCAGTGAGGGTCTGAAATAATAAATTTTGACCTATTCCTGATTTTGCAAGGCAGATTGAAATCTTATGTGTTCATCAGGTTGATTTTTTTTTTTTAATTGGACACACAAAAGAGCATTTGGTCTTTGGGTGCTAGTTATTTGGAAGAACAGCTGGAAAGAAGAACTATATTTTGCCAATATTATTTTTTAAGGTAAAATGCGGAAACTTGATTGCTAGGGTATGTTAAATGGAAGTGCAGGTGAGCAGTTTGTACAGACTTAATGTGAACAGTCAAATCAATCCAGGGAAATAAGTGTTCTCAGTCTTGGCAGGGTCATCAAGACAGAAGAGCACTGCATCACAAGGAAACTTGTGTTTTGCTCCTTGCTTTGCACTGCCTGGCTGCATGACTTTGGACAAGTCATTTAACTTCTCTGGGCCTCAGCCAGCTTATCTGGGGTTTTTACTATACCAGCAGTGATAAATACTCAAGCCAACAGGAGCCATCCAGAAAACAAGTCTCCCTCCCTCCCTCCTTTTCTTCTTCCCTTCCTTCCTTCCTTCCCTTCCTCCCTCCCTTCCTATTTCCTCCCTCCCAAGATTTTTATGTGAAATCTTTCAGTTGCTTAATATTGGATGAAACAATAAACCTGTGTGGACCAACACTCTGTGAACAAAACAAAATTCTTCCTTGGGCTGAATCCACCTTGTGGTTGCTAATTTGCAGTGCTGGGACAAGATGAACTCAGAAATCTGCTCCAGGTGTGGAATGCTACGGTTCTGTGAGTTTGCTGCAGAATGTCTTCCTGCGGTCACACCATTGCAGGGTGTAAGAGGTCTCACTGGGTACGTGGTATGCACCACCTCTGACAGTTGTTACCTAACCCTTGTTTAATTATTCCACAAGACAGTCGTTTCGGCTGCAAGAGGGACTTTATTTGAAATTAATGAGAAGAAACCTGTGGTAGATTGAATTATGTACCCCAGTTATGCATGTTCTCCCTCTCAATCTGCATTCCCGTGGTGTGAACCCATTGTAAACAGGAGCTCTTGAAGAAGTTACTCTAGTCAAGGTGTGGCCCCATCTGAATGTGTGTGGGCCTTCATCCCGATTAATGAAGAGAAAGAAATCGGAAGCCAGGGAGAAAAAAAACGCTGCCGGGAGGGGCCAGAAGCCGGAAGTCACCGGAACCCGGAAGGAAAAGCAGATGTTGCCTGTGACCCGAGGCAGAGATGCAAGCCAAGGAAGTCCATTGACTGCCAGTACCCAGCACCAGAATGTTGCAGACTTTGGGGAGAAGGCATCGCCTTACTGAAGTCTCAGCTTTGGACTTCTAGCCTCAAAACCGTGAGCCAACCAATTCCTGTTAATTAAACAAACTCGAGTGGTATTTGTCATAGCAGACTGGCAATGTGAGGCAACCCCCCTGGCCCATCAATTCTCTCAGTGGTTGAACTTCTGTCATATGTTGCAACATAGAACACATCTTTGGTCTCTTGGAGTTTTAGACCTGATGAGTTTTAGACCCATCCCCCAACACACATGAGAGAGAGATTTCATAGGCAGAGTCATGGCTTGGAAAGTCTGCTTGGATGAGCTAGGAGTTTTCCTGAAAAAGCATTCAAATGAAACCTTTTCCATCATTTCTGAGTGCCATGGATGGAGGAGCAGTTTGGCCTGCTTGTGACTGAGCCAAATTTCCCAAACTTGAGGGAACTCCACTTGTGGGGAAGGGGATGGAGGGGACTGGGAGCTGTGTACTGGAGGTACACAGTTAGCCTGTGGGGAGGAAAGGGGGTGGGGGTGAGGGAGGAAAGTGGG
>PVKY010010851.1:0-12366 GCA_004027775.1 Bradypus variegatus
CGGGGCCTCTACAGGAATAAGTACCCTGACCTCCTGTGGCTGGGTCTGAGTCCTGGGTCAGAGTCCTGGGGCAGTGTCCCATAGGGGTGAGGACAGGGCCAAACAGCAAATTCAGATGATGGCATCTACTGAAGAGACTGAGACAAGTCAGATCCACAACTGCAGCTGATGTTAACAGGACAGTTGAGGGCAGGCAGGAGCCTGTGGGAAAGCATGACACAGCCAGCACAGGGGCTGGTGTTCTTGAAGCAGGGCTGAGCAGGCCTCAGCCACAACAGTGACTCTGGCTCCTCTGATAATGTGGAGGCAGATTAGAGTTACAGTCAGAAGGGCCACAGCTAGCCCATACAGTGATTTTGTACAAATTGTAAAAACATTCATATCTTAGTTTTCCAGGGCTGCTGAAACAAATTGCCACAAACTGGATAGCTTAAAAACAACAGAAATTTATTTTCTCACAGTTCTGGAAGATAGAAGTCCAGAAGCAAGGTATTGGCAGGGCCCTGCTGTCTCTGAAGGATCTAGGACACTACTCGCTGAATCAGGGCCCACCTTAATCCAGTACCACCTTGTCATAACTTGATTATGTCTACAGAGACTTTATTTCCAAATAAAGTCATATTCATAGGTACTGTGAGTTAGGACTTGAGTATATCTTTTGTAGGGGACACAATTCAACCCTCAACAAAATCCTTTTTCCAAATCACTTTATTTCCACCTACTGGAAAGTTGTGGTAATGAATGTACAAAACTATGATGTCTGTGGTGTGAATGAACCCAGGCCTGGGCAGTACACAGCTTGCAAAACCTGGTTGGGGTACAGTCATTCATGGATGGATTGACTGACAGCCATCTCACTCTAAAAAGAAAATAAGGTGCCTTACAAACCTGTATCACCATAGCAAAAAAAGTGCATTCATTTAAAAATAGGCGAGGGACATGAGGCATGATGAAAGGAATGGTGAAGCCAGGAGTGAATGAGTGCTGAGACCACCATTAAGTGGGTAGTTACCTGTGCTGGTTTGAAGCTGTTATGTACCCCAGAAAATGCCTTGTTCTTTTAATCCATTGTGTGGGTACAAACCTATTGTAGGTGGAACCTTTTGATTAAGTTGTTTCATTGAGATGTGACCCACCCAATTCAAGGTGGTTCTCAATCCTTTACTGGAGTCCTTTATGAGGATAAAAGACAGAAAAAGCCCAGAGAGCTTAGAGAGAAACACCCAGAGAAGTTTGGAGAGAGCTTAGAGAAAAAGTCCCCAGAGAGCTTAGAAAGAGAAAAGCCCTGGAGATGCTAAGAGAGGAGGCCACTAGAACCAGGAGCTGAAAGCAATGAAAACTCAGGAGTAAAAGACCAGCAGACGCCAGCCATGTGCCTTCCAATGAGACAGAAGTATCCCAGACGCCGGGAGCCTTTCTTCAGAGTCCAGGTATCATCCTATGGTGCCTTGAATTGGACATTTTCATGGCCTAAGGACAGTAAAGTGTAAGTTAATAAGTCCCCATTGTAAAAGCAAATTCATTTCTGGTATATTGTATTCCCGCAGCTTTAGCAAATCCAAACATTACCTTACAATTAAAGGAAACTCACGATTCAGGAAACCAGACATGGTGATAGGATTCCACGCCAGCCTGAAACCTGAGGGGTGCTGGGATGTTCTCTGGGGGTAGCCAATGTCTCACTCTACATTTTTACATTGTGTGGGGACTACACTGATTTCCTTTAGCAGGGCCTACAGTGGGAGACAGGGCTGAGGGAGCCCAAGCTGAGAAGGGCTCATTTTGGATGAAAGTAAGGCCCTGTCTTAAATAGGGAGCCCAGAATGGGAAGCAGAACATTCGGTACATATTTCTTGAGAATGTGAATGAGTGAATGAACAATAGTCCCTCCTATTTTATCTCGTCATTAATCCTTAAACCTATCCATTTCCCCTTATATGCATTGGCATTCCCTATCAGCTGTCACCTAGACTCGGCAGCTGCCCCCTCCCCCGTCCCCTGCAAGCCCTGCCCCCAGCACATCACCATATCCCAGCAGCCAGGCTGTTTTTCACAAACCCCAGATGTGACCCTGCTCCTTCCTCTGCCGTTGCTACTCCGTGCCTTTAGCATCACATCCAAGCCCTTTTTTGTGGCCCTAGCAATCTGCCTCTGGGACCTCTGCAGCCTCAGCTCTTGTTGCCCTGCCACCCCCTGCTCTATTGGCTCCCTGACATTTTGACAGGCCTGAAAAAATATGAAAACCACTGAACCTGCAGTCTTTTAAGCAATACCATGTCAGTTGCCCCCTTCAGGCTCAGGACTGAGGGAGGGGGATCAGGGGAGGGGATGCTGTGCTGTAACAATAAAAACTGTACTTTACATTGTACGCATCAGAATATCAGGGTTTGTGGGCAGCACTGTACCTAGCGAGCCCCTGGTCCTCTGGGCATTTGCACAACCCAGCAGTCTCACGCCTAGGATGGCGGGGTGAGGGGTGAGGAGGGGAGCCCACATCCGAGCCCACTGTTCCTATCATGGGAGTCTACCCTGGATTTGCTAGGTAATTACAGTTCCTGAAGGCCCTGGGGTACCTCCTCCACCTTGTGAGACAGCCAGATCCTGCTGGCTCAGCTGCCCTGGACTGCTGGGGTACATGGGAGGGGACTTGGAGTCACTGCACAGGCCTGCCTCAGCTTTTGTACCCACCAAATTGGCTCAGAGATTCGGAGGCGCACTCTCTGGGAATCCACCTGGCCCTGCCCATGGCTGGTGTGGCAGGGTCCTGGGGATTCTGCCAGATTCTCTTTCCCTTTTCCAGGGTCTGGTACCACGCTGTGGACTAGATTACTGGGGAAGCCCATTTTCTGCAACAATCTGGTTACTACTAGGTGGCCCCACTCAAGCTGCATCTCTTGCCATCTGTCTCTGGCCTTAGGTCAAAGCGCCGGTCAACGGGGACACACCCAGTGTTTCCTCAGTCCCTAAGGGGAGGAATCTGGGGTGGAGGGTGGAGGCGGGAGGGGGTTGGTCCCAGGGCTCAGTGATATTTGTCAACATACACATTGCCCTCTGCAGACTGGTTGATCCCGGGACTCCCGCTCTAGGGAATTCCATGGAGAGGCAGCAGCTCATAGATGCTGATCAGGCCTCCAGCTGCCACAGTGGTTGCCAGGGCCTGCAAGAGTCATCAGTGGTCAGGGAGGCCTCAGCTCCAAGCAGGCCAGAAATCACAGGTGATTAGGGAGGCTAGGGCAGGGCAGTTCGAGGAGACCCCTGTTTAGAGGGAGGAGCTGTACCCCACTCTCCCATCCCGGTAACCTGTCTACCCAGCACAGACATATTTTACCTTCTGGGGAAAACCAGGTCCTGCTCTTGAAAGGGGTGTGGTGGGCAGATAAGCCTAGCCTACTGCAAGGGGCTGCTGCCCGGGATGCTGCTTTGGGAAAGAATGGGGGTAGGGCTTCATTTGTCCATGCCCCTGGCCATGCTGGGGTCAGAGGTCACAGTCCATTCCTGATCTTGAGCCTAAGAAGGGTCTCTAAGACTGGGACTAGGCAGATAGCATCTCCCAACAGAAGCTTTCACCAGCTGGAAAGGGTTGGGCTCCCCTCACCCTCCATGAAGTCACTATGTGGGCCCCTATTCACCTGCCTGTTTTCTTTGTTAGAGGCTCCTTTCATATTCATGGTCCCTGACTCTCCAACCTGGCCCTCAGCTGGTGCTCAGAAAATGCATGAATGAATAAGACAGAGCCCTTACCAGATCAGAGGTGTGGCTTTGTTTATTCAATGGATTACAAGTGGAGGCAGAGGGGTGTCTCTGTGACCTGTGGCTGTTCAAGATGATTGTTGATTCATTAAGTCAGGCATATTGTGTATACTCAGTGAAGTCTGCTCCAAGCCACAATAGTGGGGGTGTCCATTCATTTGGTCATGAATTCCTATTTCTTTACTGCTTGTCCAGTCCCTGGACCAGTCCCTGAGCTAGAGCTGGAGACACAGTGGTGAACAGGACAGAGGCAGGTCCCATCCCCAGGAGGCAAAGGGGTGAAGGAGGCAGACATTGAATGATGTCAAGTGGCATGGATGAAACTTATCCATGAGTTGCTGTGGGGCCTGTGGAAGAAACCTGGTTCAGGCTGGGCCCAGGGAAGATTTTTGGAGAAAATAACCTTCTGGGGAGGGAGTGTTCCAGGCACAAGGAATGGCATATTCAGAGGCCAGGAAGTGAAATCTATTGGGTCATGCATTCCTGGAATTTGAGACTGCACGAGATAAGAGAGGCCATCAGGGGCCGGGTAAAGGGAAACTGCAGCCTTGTTAAGAAGATTGGTGTCTATTCTTGGAGCAGTGGGACAACTACATGGAAATACCAGGATCAAAATCGCATTGTTAAAATATCACTCTGCCTGCAGAGTGGAGGTAGGATAGAGGCCGCCAGAGTTGAAGTGGTGGGTCAGGATGTATTGTCCAGGTGAAAGATGCTGGGGTTCTGAATTTGATCTGTGGCAGCAAGGATGGAGTAGAAGTGAACAGATTAAGCGAGATTCACCAGGAAAGACCTTCAACAGGGCAAAGAAAAGGGAAGTGACTGGGAGATGGTGATTTCAAATCCTGAGATGCAGGAAACACTGGAGCAGAAGCAGTTTGAGTGGGTTGCAGGAGATGATGAGTTCATCTATCAAGTAACCACAAAGAAAGGGCTGCTGCTAAGTAGGTCTGGAGTTTGCCTGGCTGGAGATTCAGAGCTGGGAGTCATGGATTTGCATGGGCCCAGCAGCCCCTAAAGGGCATAAGAGAGGCCTAGCAAGGAATCCAAGGCTGCCTTATGCTGAGGGCCAGGCAGAGGAGGCTAAGGTCAGACATGGCATCTTTTGGGTAAAGGAAGTGGGGGCACAGGAATACATGAATGAATGGATAGATGCCTCCAGGGAGGCATGGGGCAGTAAAGACCTAACCCTCACCAAGTCCTGCCCCTTCTCAGGTCCCCAAATTCCCAGAATGATATCTAACCAATACTGGGGCATTGAGCTTTCGGGACGCTGAGGTCCTGTGCCTGTGTTACTCCTGCATTTGGCTACTAAAGCCTACAGCATGGGTCAAGGCATTGAGGGGTCAGTCTCTCATCCCTTCATGTAGTCAGCAAATATTTATTGAGCCTCTGCCTGCACCTAGTTCTCTGGTGGAGGCTGAGATACAATGAGAGGCAAAAACACCCATAGCTCGTGTCCACCCGGAGGTCCCAGGCCAGTGTGGGGACGGACATTAAACAATCATTCAATTCTATCCACTAAAGGGACTGGAGGGAGGGCAGCATGGCTGGAGACATAAGCAGGGGCCAAAGCATGTGGGACATTATAGACCACTTTTAGGGTGTTTCCTAAGAGCAATGCAATGTGCTAACCTGAGAGTGATGGGTTCAGATCTGTATTTTGAAGAGATCACTGTGGCTGCAGGACAGAGGACTGATGGACAGGAACAAGAATGGAGACTACTGCAATAATCCAAGTGAAAGAAGATGGACATAAATAGATTAGAGAGAGAGATTTATGTAGTAAAATTGAACAGACTTGGGATATGGATGGATGGAGCCTGGGGGTGAGGGAGAAGGAGATGCTGAGCATGATTCCTAGGTTTCTGGTTAGGTAACTGAAGGTGACCCCTTCACTGAAGAGGGAATGTGGGAGGTTTGGAGGTGGGGAGGAGTGGGGAGAGCACGGACCCAGTGTGGGGTATGCTGAGATTGAGGTGCCTGTGGACAGTTAAGTGGGGAGGTAGACTGAGCAGTTGTATGAGTCTGGAGCTCAAGGATAAGGACAGGGGTAGAGAGAAATGCATGAGTCATCTGTGTACACAGAAAGAGGAGAAAGCCCAAGCCTGAGCCTTGAGGAACCCCAATATCTAATGACTAATGGGTAGAGAGAGGGCAGGAGACTGGGCAGAGGTAGACAGAGATGATGGAGAGAAACCAAGGGAAATGAATGTTCCAGGGAGGCAGCAGTCAAGGGTATCAAACGACATTGGGGCCTCAGAAGACAAGGATTGAAGAACAGCTGTTGACTTTAAAGATGCGGAGGTTATAGAGAGAATTTATCGAGAGCTGATCTGGTGTTGTGAGGAGGCCAAGAGGGCCTACAGGGGCCTGAGGGGTGGGAGGGGAGGACATGCAGACTGCCAGCTCTTTCAGTTTTGCTGTGGTTGAGGAGAGAGACACCACAGCAGTTGGTGGGGCTGAATGAGGGTTTTGTTTTCCATGGTAGAGACTTGAACATATTTATAGGTCAATGGGAAGGATCCAGTTGGGAGGGGGAGGTTTATATTCAGGAGACAGAAGGGGTGATCCAAAGGGCAAGTTCCTAAGAAGATGGAGGGGATGAGTACTCTGACAGATAGCAGGAGGCTCCTGTGGCATCAGAGGATAGAGCACATGCAGAAAGGTTTTTGTTTGGCTTTAGGAGAGCTCCAGCTGGTGGCTGATGCAGGCTGGAGAAGTGATTCCTCTGAATTCATGTGTGTTGTGTGTGTTTCTGTGGCTGTGTTTTTTGCCTTCCCCAGGTCTGGGACAACTGCCTGGTCAGTGTGCCACAGAGAATATCCACTTGGCCTGGTATGAGGCTGGGCACCTCCCACTCTGCTCCCTGATGAGATTCTCAGACGGCATTTCCCCTCATTCATGATGAGGAAGGTTTACAGAGCAGGCGTGGGAACCTGCTTGGCTGCCAGGGCCTCCTTCGAATCAGGCTGAGATTTGCTGCATCCTGCCTTCATTCCCTCCCAGACTGGACTGGAAGAACCGAGTGTCTGCTGCTGTCCCTCCTCCAGTCTTTGATACCCCCACCCCCACCCCAGGAGGCGCACCTGACCAAGGCCTGGGGACAGTCTGAATTCCTCTGGGGAGCTCAGCCCTGGGGGACGAGCCTCCCAATCTTGGTCTCTATGGACCCCAGGTCTCTGCTTAGCCTCAGACTTCTCCTGTCTGGCTCCTCCCTTGGTACTTTGGCTCCTGGCCCCGGAGAACCAGTCCTCTGTAACCTGGTGGGGTGGAACAGAAGGGGCCTGTGTACCCAACAGGACCGGCGAGGAAACGCACATGTGCGGAGGGCAGAGGAGCCCGCCAGGATCCAGGGACGCTCCCTGCATAGCATGGGCGCCAGGCTGAGGTCGCCGCCCCTTCTCTGGTCGCGCAGGGGCCGGGGAAGAGGGCGGGCGGAGTCCCACAGGTGTGAGCAAGGCCGAAGGGTGGTGGGCGCGGTGTACGTGCGGCGAGCAGCAGGCGGCATGAAGGGCGCGGGCGGCGGGCTCCGGCCTGGCCCGAGGCCGGCGGCCTGAGCCTTCCGGGGAATGGCCGGCGGTGGCGACCCGGGGCTGAGGCTCCCTTGGCGTAGAGCCAAGGGCCGCTCCGGCCCGGGGGTTGGGAGGTGGGGACGTGGCAGTGGCTCAAGCGGGCGGAGCTGGCCCGGCGGGAGGAGGAGTCGCCGAGGGGAGGAGGCGCTGAGCGGGCCGGGCGACGCCGCGGGAGGCTCTGGAAACGTGGGGAGCCGCGCGTCTCCAGGTGAGCGCCCTGCTCGCTCGGCCGCTCGCTCTGCCGTGGGCGCGGGGCGCGGGAGCCTGGCGGTGCGTTCTGCCGGCGCGGGCCGGGTGTTGGGGGCCCGAGGCCAGGGGCCAGGGGCGCGCCGTCCGCCGTCCGGGAGCGCCTTGGCCGCCGTCCTCAGCGCATTCCGGGCAGTAGCCCCGTACCCTTCGCCCTGTTCTTCCTCCCCTCTGGGTTCCTGTCCCGCCGCCCGCGTCCTCTCCCCGAGCTCGGAGCGGTGAGGTCAGCGGCGCCCTTCCTGCCGGTCCCCTCGGCGGCCGGGTGGGGCTGGGAACTTGGCCGCCCTTGGCTCGTCAGGCTCCCCGGGAAGGGGTGGCCTGGCCCTGAAGGCTGTCAGCGGTTGCTGGGGTGGGGGTAGGGAGTAGGGTGGGGATGGAGGCTTCAGCCTGACCCCAAGGGGCCGCCTTGGGTTATGAGGTCCGTGGCTTTGAAGGGCAGAAGTCTGTGGTCTTAGCCAGTCAGAGTCCAGTTTGGTGCTCACTAGACAGGCAGATTGGATCAGAAAGCCATTTTCCTCCTCAGACATCCCTGTGGAAGCCTGTGTTCTTTTTCCTCAGCAGTGCGGAGTATAATAAGTTAACAAATGGACCTTTCTGTGTGCTAGACCCTGCAAGGAGTTGCTAGCCCAGTGGGGCAGACGGACTGGAAGAAAGGGAAAGATGAGGCCAGAGCAGTGTGGTGAGTGCTATGCTGGGAGGGAGCCCTGGGCTGTGGATACTTGGCAAGAGATAGGGTGCCTCAGGCTAGAGGGCTTCCTGGAGGAGGTGAGTCAGGAACTGAATTGGTCAGATGTAGGCTGGAGAAAGGGTACCCTGGACAGAGGAACATCCTGTGTGAGTGTGAGCAGACCTGGGTGAGCATCATTCTTTGTAACACTTTGGTGGAAGCAAGGTGATGAGGAAGGGATACTTTAGGGGAAAGCTGTCCATGGACCTTGCCCTCAAGAGCCTAGAGTGAGAGGACAGTGCCTGGCACTGTGCCATGCATGAGTGGATCAGGGCATGTCCCTCCTCAGGCCTTGCTGGGCAGCAAGTGTTCTAATCTGACACCATTAAGGTGGTGTAGAGGAGCATTGGGGTCCCTCCCAGGACTGAGGCTGTTGTCTTTTGCTGTAGAGTGACACCTAAGGTTTGTGCTTCTTGATGTAGACCATATGGGGAACCTCTTGTGGGTGGTCCAGTGTTGGGGAACATCTCTTTGTAGCTTGGGGCATTGTCAAATGTACCAGTCTTTGCAAAGATACACTGTTCACCTAGAATTTATAATATTTTCACAAGCTGCTTCTTGTTCTCAGTCTGTATCACATCTGGGATTGGTTCCATGATTTAGTTCTCAAACCAGGCTTCACTTTGGCTTTTGCTTAAACAGCCCTTGCAGTGTCCAGGTTACAGTCTCTCACTGTAAACCTAGCCTCTGCTCTCTCATGAGCCCCACTCAAGAGATGTTTAGGTTTTTAATCTAGGGCTTTTGTGTTCTCATAAGATCAAGTGTGTCCACTTTGTGGACCAACCAAGGAAACCACATAGCAAGGATGGAGCGAGTTGGCTGGAGGCCTTAACGCAGACATGCAATCAGACTGGGTCTCCCTAGCTCTCAGAGAGCCCAGCAGGCAGACATGGGGTCAACTGAGCTGAGGTATTGCTTGTGGCTCGTGAGAGGCCTCTCTGCCCCATTGCAGGCTCTGAAATAGGGTGCCTGGAAAGAGTTTACTTTGCCACTGGTTTAACCTGGCCATAGCTGATGTCTCTTCATTCCTTGAGTACTCCTGTGTGCATGACTTCTGCCAAGAGCTGCCTGGGGCTGGAAATGAGGGAGGAGGAGAAGGCTACACTATTCTTGCCCATGGATAACATATAATCTCTCTGAGGTTTCTGCTTCATGCTGGCAGCTGCCTGTGTGCCAGGGGAAGAGCTCAGCCTATGAATGTTCATCAGAGTGAGAGACTGCGTGGGTGCAGCTCTGGGGAATGCATGGGGTGAGGGAATCTGGGGTCTTCTCATTTCCTGAGAGAGACTCATTTTTTGATTCTGTCCTCCCACATCCTTGGGAGGGTCTAAGGCTGGGCGTAAGGCATTGGCCAATTTGTGGCCACGCTGGCTGATAGTGTGTAGAGGGCTGACCGGGTGTGTCCCTGGGTCCTGGGATCTGTCAAGAGTTTAATTTTATACAGTTGGAGTTTGGCAGGAAATGCTTGTGATGCAGGCACGTGCAAGCCCAGACGGAGTGCTGGAGTGATTGTTAACCTGAGAAGTTTGTTTGAATCTAGCAATTTGGACTTTTGAAGTGCCACAGGATAGGACTTCAGCCTATCCTGGAGCAGAGAGGGGCTGCTGGGTCCTGCAGTCTTGGGGTTTAGTGCTGGGGATGTGGAATGAGGGTACACAGTTTTTATTCTCAGAAGGAGCAGAAGGGAATGAAAAGTCTGGAATAGACTTTTTGTTCAGTAGGTGTCATTGCAGGGGAGAGTGTTTGGGTAGTGTGTTCTACAGCTTATATGAAATCTGTCTCAGCCTGAACACAGACTGGCATCTGCTGTAGACCTTTCAGGAAGTGCTTGCTGGAGTGTGGCTTGCTAGACTGCTAGAATGTAGCCCCCGGCACTCCTGAGGGCCAGGGTGTGTCTGATATCCTGAGGCCTGGTACTTACAGTAACCTGGAGTGAGCAGATCTGAGGCAGAGCAGTACATGAGATCCTAGAGTGTTGATCCAGTTCTCTGCCTTTTGCCAGCAGAACTTTCCTTTCTTGGTGAACTTTAGGGCCAGTGATTGACCAGCTCCAGGATTTACCCACCAGTGGTCAGTGTGCTGCATTACATGTGACTCCATCTGATCCCTCATGAATTAACCTGTTTCATCTCTTTTGGGACGTGGAAATTGCCCCATGTCTGCCTTGTTTGCATCTTCCTTGTCCCCTAGGCTGGACCTTCTTCCCTACTCAGGGGCAGGCTGATTTAGGCTGGGCAGCTGACCACTTCAGGGTCACTGATAATTCTCTGGTGCTCTTGGTGCTGAAGATTGGTGTAAAATGTGCCTGGTACTGGGCTGGCTATCCACTGACGTATGTCGTCTCATTCTATCCTCCCTACAGTCCTATGAGATATAGGGCTTAATATATTTTCATTATGTAGATGGGGCAACTGCGACTCAAAGAGACGTGTAACTTGCTCAAGATCTCAAAGTCAGGAAGTGGTGGTGGAGTTGGGATTTAAATCTGGGTCTGTCTGACTGAGACTGGGCCGTACAGCCCTGCCCTGAGCTGGACTGGTTGGTCATTTGTGAGTACCATCAGGTCTGGGGCAGGAGTGACCACTCTCTTGAACTCAGGGCACCATGTTGCTTTCTTCTGGGTCCATGTTACTCTCCTCCCTCTGGTGGGATCTAGCCAGGGATGTCATGAAGTTGCTCTGTGAACCTATGGGGTGAACCAGGATTAAGTCTTTGGCCTGAACAGGCCTGCTGTACCAGGACAAAGTGTGGTTCTCCTGTTTGGGAGACCCTTGTGATGTAAGGCAACAGATATTACTGAGAAGGATTAGTTGGCATCAATTTCTAGCAGAAAGTATGTTTTGGGAGTCAAATTACTGGATTCGAGTCACATTTCAGCTGTTGGTTTGCTGTAGCATGTCAGATGTGTAGGAAACCTTGTCTCAGCCTCAGTTAACTGTTTTTGGTGAAATGGAGATGATTATCTAGTTTACAAGGCTTTGGTAAGGATTAGATGATAGATGCAAAAGAGTTTTGGAAACATAAATAGTGGTTATCTTAGCCTAGCTCCACCCCCCCAAAACAAAAAACAAAAACCAAAAAACCAAAAAAACAGAGCTTGAGGCAGCGCTTTAAGTACTCAGTGGTTTATTTGGAAGGTGCAGTTGCAGGGCAGCAAGAGTGAGTGTAAAAATAGTGAAGTAGTGAAGAATGGGAAGCAAATTACAGGTTTGTGCTTTAGCAAGCTGGCTCCTGCTACACAAAAACCTACTAGTTCAACCATTTAGGACATCTCTGTGCAAGCTCTACAAAAATTGCATGCTTCAGACGAGTTTATCAGAGGGAGGCCAGGAGAAGGAATTCATCTGCTGACTGCTCTTGTCTTCTGTCCTTCCTTGGTTGGAGTTGCCTAATGAGGGTATTAACTCCTCCTCATTTCTGGGTTGCACTACCAGAGCCTGTCAGCAGCCACTGGGGAGGAAGCATTGGTGAGCTTTAGGGCCAGTGGGAGGAGCCAGGGGTGTGGTTTGGGTCTGCACAGTGTCCTCTACTGGGTCTGAGGTAGAGCAAGGAAGGTCCCAGGAGACAGGTGAGGCCATGAGGTGGTATGTAAGATGCAGCCAGTAATAAGGGTGTATGGATTTTGACCTCACCTGTCCTTCTTATGAATTAGTCTCACCCAGTCTGCCAAGTCTCTGTCCAGATGTGACCAGAAACCCAGCTTGGTTTTCGCACATCATTTTTTTTTTAATGTTTAGTGTTTATTATTGGAAGAAAAGGTTCACAGAAGCAAAAGTATCTTGGTTTCTGAAAGTCATAATGATGCCCTGATCATATTCTTTACTTCTCTGTGCAGAAATTTGAGTATATTATGTATGTGAGGTTATTCTCTCCCCAGACCTCTTAACCTGGTTTTATTATTATACAAGATTGCACATCATTTTTAAAAATTATGTGTTCAGTGATTTTATTTTCTAATTAATTAATTAATTTTTAATTAGAGCATGCCCACTTTTAATAGCCTTCTGTTGTACTTCAGTACCCAGTTAGCTGAACCAGGAGACTTTGTGGTTTTGATGGTACCCAGGT